>JACSVZ010000021.1:11640453-11653744 GCA_014706295.1 Lycocorax pyrrhopterus obiensis
AGTGGGTGACTCTCCCTTGGGTCACTGGGATCTGCAGTCTCTGGAGGCTCTGGGGAGCGCTGGGGAATGGTGGCCCTGGGACAGCAGGGCTGGGCTTGGGGCAGCGCTGGAGTGGCCGCAGTGCCCGGCTCCAGCCCACTCCCAGCACCTGCAGCCACAAACTGCCTCCTGGCCCCAGGGTGGGGACATCCCCTGCCCGACCCCCTGGTCACACACCCGGGCCACCTGTGTCCCCCCCACATGCCTGGATCCCGCTCTGCTGAGGCTGTCCCCACACAGGGGTCCCGGGCCCACCGTTCCCAGCAGGGCTGGAGGCTCCAGACCTGGGCTGGCACTGGGAGCAGTGCCCCGTTGCCCCCAGGGATGGCCTGCCCTGCCTCGGCCCAGCCGGCTGGCCCTGAGCAGGGGTCACCTTCCCACCCGAGGCTCCCTCGCCTCCCGTCCCGGCTCCAGAGGCCCCTGTCAGGGTGACCCCCGAGGGACAACAGAGCAGGGACAGTCCCTGCCCGGGGCTCCCGGGAGCTGCCGGGGCCTCCATGCTCCACTGACACCCGTGACATTTCCAGGAGATGTTTCCGTCCTCACGGGACACTGACCACACATGAAGGGACCTGTGTGTGGGCACCCGGGAAAGCCCTGCAGGCACCTGCCTGACTGTTTGCGCTGCGTTTGCCTCCGCAGCCGCAGTGACCTGGAAGATTTCCCTGCTGCCCCTCGGTGCTTTGTGCCTCCTTTGTTGGGAGAACCGGGGGGGCGTTGACCCAGGAGGAGCCCAGGGGAGGCGAAGCCGCTCCGAGGCGGGGAAATCCCCAGCCCCTGGACACCAAAGTGGCCATTCCGGGCCATCGCGGCCGTGGGTCCGCGGGCTCGCACAGCCGTGCTCCTGTTTGCGGTCGGCAGCTCCTGGGAGCAGGGAAATGTCCCCAGTTTGGCGTTTGACAGAGCGAGGGACGAGAGACGTCACCGGGGCAGCGGGGGGCACAAGTCTGAGGTGCAAGCTGATGGCCCCTGGGTGTCCCCAGTCCCCTCCGCGAGCGGGGCTGGGAGCACCTGGGGGAAATCCGTCTTGTGCCTGCAGGCCCTTCCATGGGATTTTTCCCACTCTCGGGTTCCAAATCTTGTGCCTGCAGGCCCCTTCCATGGGATTTTTCCCACTCTCGGGTTTCCAAATCCATTTGGGGCCTGGCCATTCTCAGGGAGGTGTCGTGGGGGGTCACAGAGGGAAAGGGGAGGAGGAAAGGGGGCTCATTTGTCCTCACTTTTAGGTCTCACTTCCACCAGAGCCCCCCGATTCCAGGGAGCTGCAGACTGGGGGAGACGGGACTCCGCAGGAGGGGGGTCCGTGTCCTGCCGTACTGGTTTTGACTGGGAGAACCGGCTGGGGAGAGGTCATTGGCGTCCACGGAGGGGACGGGGGACACCCAGGGGCCATCAGCTGCACCTCAGACTTGTGTCCCCGCTGTCCCGGTGACGTCTCTCGTCCCTCGCTCTGTCAAACGCCAAACTGGGGACATTTCCCTGCTCCCAGGAGCTGCCGACCCGCAAACAGGAGCACGGCTGTGCCGGGCCCGCGGACCCACGGCCGCGATGGCCCGGAATGGCCACTTTGGTGTCCAGGGGCTGGGGATTTTCCCCCACTCCGAGCGGCTTCGCCTCCCCTGGACCCCTCCTGGGTCAACGCTCCCCCGGTTCTCCAACAAAGGAGGCACAAAGCACCGAGGGGCAGCAGGGGAAATCTTCCAGGTCCCTGGCGGCTGCGGAGGCAAACGCAGCGCAAACAGTCAGGGCAGGTGCCTGCAGGGCTTTCCCGGGTGCCCCACAACAGGTCCTTCTGTGTGGTCCAGTGTCCCGTGAGGAGGGAACATCTCCTGGAAATGTCACGGGGTGTCAGTGGAGCATGGAGGCCCTGGCAGCTCCCGGAAGCCTCGGGCAGGGACTGTCCCTGCTCTGTGTCCTCGGGGGTGTCACGATCCCGCTCGAGACGAGCGGGGGTCGTGATGGTTCGTTACCCGAATCTCAGAGTGCAAAAGAAACACCAACGGGGAGAAGTGTGAATTTCAATCAGCGCAGTGTATTTTATTGCGTACGCAACGCGGTGTAATTGCGATAGAGAGGGAGAGAGATGTAAGGAAACAAAGGATGAGGGAGAGAAAAGGGGGTTATAGCTACCAACGGCCAGACGGAGTCCTCTTGATCCGTCCGTCTTCCGTGGGGAGATCTCAACTGGGGTCTTCTCAGAGAGTCCTTTAATAGTCTTTTTGAAAGCAAGGGGCAACTGGCCAACAGGTGTTTGAAGCGAGGGGCAGCTAGCCAAGAAGTGGGGATCAAGGCCCCATTGTCTCAAGTTAATGGTACAGAACAGGTAACAGACAGCATATCCGTGCTGTTCTTGTTGTGGTAACAGCAGGACCAGCATAGCTCGCCGCAAACCGGCACTCAGGCATGTGTTACCAATTCCGGCATGTCCCGTGCTGTTCTTGTTGTGATAACAGCAGGACCAGCACAGCTGTGTTTGGCTAGCTTTCCACCTCGGCCAGGCCCAGGCTCAGCGTCTCGCTTTCTGTAGATGATCGTGAAAGCAGGTGAAGGGTCTTCGGGGAAGGGTCTTCGGAACCGTCCCTTACACCACCCCTTGATTCACGATCGTCGTCAGGAACACTCAGCTTCTTCTGTTGAAGTCTCGGGACTCGCCGGCATTGGTAGCGGAACCCGGAAAATAAGGAAGGGGAGAAAAGGAAGGAAAGAGAAAAAAAGAAAAGGGTGCAAAAGAAAATTAATTATTTCGGTTACACAGTTGGTTTGATTAAGGCACACAATCAATTTCTTAAAATACATATCTGATTTCTTACTTGCTTAAAATACACATCTATTTCTTTCAAAAGTTTGATTAAATCTGTGAAGCACAATGCTTTACTAAAGTAAGGTTAACTGGGCCTAAATAAGAGAAATTACATCTTGGTGATTTTAGTAAAATTACAAACACAAAAATTTGAATGATTTTTTGTATTTACTACTAAATTTTCTATAAATACACTATCACAAGCAATTCTTAAGCATACACATCTATTACTTATGTGCACAAGCACTGTTTCAGATTTTTGTTAGGATGAATTTCAAAATGACAAATATTTTGATCGGTGTCTAAACAAATATCTGGGCTCTTATTGCAATGCTTTCACAGATAAATCTTTGTTGTTCTCGGACAATACAAGTTTCCAAAATTAACATTTTGCCATTTTTCACTAATTTTGACGGGCCCATTCCCTATGCGCGAAAGGATAGAGAATAGCTCCATCATGATCAGCCCTAGTGCAATGACAGGGAATATTGAATGCACTGAAGCAGTTGCATATGGTTAGCACAAGGCTGTGACTGTGTTTGTGGCAGGGTTATAGGTAAAATTCACTAGGTTCTACCAGGAATTGGATTCTCTTTCAAAGTTAGTGCACTGTCCCAAATTATTTTCCGAATTTCGGTGGGAAAAGTGCCTTCTTCTCCTTCTCTTATGATTGAAAGCAGCAACTGACTGCATCCACAATTGGAGCTTGGATGCAGCTGAGTGCCAAAGAGACGTTTGTTTTGTGCTGGCAATTAATCAATTTGTGATCATTTACATTTACCTTTTCCCAATTGGTAATATGTTTGACACAGCCACTGCTGGGCCCCCAGAGCCGACAACGACGATTGCAGTGGTTGGTGTAGTTTAGTCAAATCTCTAGTTGTGGCAGCCAATTTGTTCATCAGCACTTCTGAATCAATGCTATTCAAACTCCCAATCCTGCTCCCACAACACCGGTTATGTCTCTTGAGATTCGCTTTTGAAAGAGTTTCGCTTCCGCAGCCAGGTTGTCCACCCTTCAAAGAAGTTTTGTGAAAAAGGTGAACAAGCTGGCTGAATTTCTGAGACATTGTTTTGCATCAGCAATTTGACTTGTTTGAGAGACCATACCAGATTAAACAATATTTGTTGTTGGCCTGTTTCCCTGATTATATATATGGTCTGATTTTAAAAATTCTTGGGCTTAGCATAACCGGTGGTTGGGTAGTAGGTATCACTACATAAATTTCGAGTCCCCCCAGTTATTTGTATTGTTTTTACACACATAACTTTATGAGAAAATTGTACAGCAGTTAAATTTAACCAATAATCTTGATTTGAATTTCACAAACAAAACACGGCCATCAGGTCCAATGCTATAGCTGTGTAATAGATTCAGTAAAAGATCAGCAATTAATCTGCATCATATTGTAACATCATTACTTTTGTTACTATAAAGGGAGGGAAACATTATTCTGTCATTCACACAGGGGGAGTACTTATACTATGGTATGGTGACTACGGTCCAGATCAATGGCCACTCAGCTGGTTTTTGGCCATGGTGCTGTGGTAGGATGCAAAAAGTATCACCAGTTTCATCATGGTTCAAGTGGGTCTTCATGTCCCTCGGAGTTCTTCTGTGAAAAGTAAACACAACAGAGCCTGCCGCCAAGAGGCAGAAGATTAAAATGATGGAATTGGTCCAGCGTGTGTGTGTCCGATGCTTCTCTCCCAAGGGCATCAAAGGCTACCCATGCATATCTAGTAAAACACAGCATAGGAATAGGTGTAGATAAAACAAGAGAAGCATTCTGGTGTCTCACGTTGGAAAACACTCCAAACAGCTTACTTTAATGACTGAGGCCAGGTTTGTCTTGGCTGCTACCGCAAGCCTTCAGTTCTTTGTACTGCCAGATTTTTCACAGCACCTTCAGTGATTGAGAAAACATTACAATAATGGTTCAGTTTGAGCATACCACTTTCTTACTTGAGGCTCTCTGGGCCACCCCGTCAGGTGGGGGAGTCCCAGCAGAAACTGTTTCAACAACTTTAAAAGGGCCTCTCAAAACAATTGGTTGTTGTCGTGCAACTTCTCCACTTCTATGAGAGCTGAGCTAACCACAAACATCCTTTTTCCCAGGTAGTGTATCTTTTTTCAGCATTCTTTGAAAGCCACGGGAATAAAATCAACAGGCCTCGTAGGACCCTCAGGACCCCACTGCCATAGTGTGATACTGACAGCCCTGAGGAGGCAAATCCCCATTCCACCTTGGAAAGGGTCTGTCAGGATGAATAGGGCCTAGGGCTTCGGTGAGCTGTTGCTTCAAAAATCAAAAATTTGCAATGCTTTTTCCTGAGAAGCAGTCCCATTCCCATTTTAACCCCTTTTCTCATCAAGTTATAAAGAGGTCTGGCAACCATGGAAAAAATCTGGGATGGTGTTTTCTCCAAAACACTAACAATCCTGAAAGCATGTTGGGGATCTTTCCTGGATTCAGGCATTTTAACGCTGATTAAAGGAGGTTAGGGTATCAGGTGGGATGCATGTCATGATTGGGTGAGCCTTTTCTTGAATCGATGTTGTTAAATTCAGCTACCTTGCCTGAATTCTGAGGGAGAAGTTGGTTTGGCTCACTGCCGGATTCTGGGGAAGAAATTGTTTTGGTTCATTGCTTGAATGTTGAGGGAGAAGTTGGTTCGCTCCACTGCCCAGGTTCTGAGGGAGGAGGGGTGCAACTAGGTTGAACGGGTGGATTCGGTAGGGTGGGTTCCTCGGGCAATGCAGTTAGAAACTGCTTTAACCCAGGATCATTAGATCTAGTTTGGTCGCTGGGTTTCAAGGAATCTGTCCAGCCTATCTACTGGACTTATAGCTGTCTATAGTTTTTTGAAGAACAATTGCTGTAGGTTTGAGAGATTCGGAGTCCCCGAATTAAAAGGGGTTATCATTTCTGTTTTACAGGTAATTGCATGGGAGACTCACAGGTAGGAATTAATTTTCTTTCATGCATCATTTGCAAGCAAGCAGCTTTTGTGGACGCTCTCTAAGAGCTGGTCAGGAGCAGTGACTATAGCTAAGGCGGTCTCCCCTTTCTAGAGGGTTGAGTCCCCCAGCCCAATAAGCCAGCACGCTGAGTTGGGACCAACGCAGAAAGCTTGTCACCGGTTGTTAAGAAACACTCCATGTCCCCAGTATCCACTGGCTTTCTTGCTCAGTTAGCTGAATTTGGTCTCCCCCAGTAAGGGACACTCGGAAACTATTCCCGTTTCAGATTCATGGGGGGAGCCATCCATACTCCTTTTTCAATTTGGCCAATTCAGTAGCAGTAAATGGAGTTTGTTTCGTGGTAATGTGTGGGTCAGAGTCCTCATCATTGGCATAAAAGTATTCAGTTTAGTTAAGGGTCTTATGTGAGGACAAACAATTTTCTGCACAGTTTTTTGCCAGGAATTAATTCTATTTGGGGGTAAAATTTGGTTAATGTGGAGGGTTCTTTTTTCCTCCGTTTCTTTTGCCAAATCAGCATTCCTTGAGTTCTTAAGATATTCGTTTCTCAAGGCAGCTTGCCGCAAATTAATTTCATTTGTTTGTTCATCTTAATTGTTTTTGTAGAATTTCTACTAGGTTTTGAAGGAATCTATTATTGCTTTTTTCTTCAGTACACTGCTTACGGCGATGATCTGTAGCAGCCGCCAGACAGGCTCCTAAGACGGAGCAGGTTATGGATTATTGCGGCCGGTTTAAATCTTGCTTCATGTTGCAAAGAGCATATCTCATCAGTTACACTCTCTAAATTGAACCATTGTTTGTGCCCATTCTTCCCCCTCCAGGAGAGGGTCCTGGCACTGTGTTTTGCTAACAGAGCATAAAGTGCAGATTTGTGTTTTGCACTGAGGTTTTCATTCATTTTATGAAGGGACAAAAAACCACTACAGGGAGGTAATAACTTAGTTACTCAACACACACCGATCTTAGCTGTGTCTCCCTTCACTTCCCTGAGTGGGTGAAGAGGCCAAAATCTGCCTGGGAGGTACACTTTTAGTTTCTAATAGTTGCTCTTCGCTACACCAAGCAGACCAAAACTCCTACACACCTTCTTTAATAAAAACACAACACAAACACCAACGCTCCCCCTTTGCACTGAGAGATACTTTTGTGGATTTCTGAAGACAGAGCCTCAATTGAGTGTTGGGGTGCATTCTTTTGGGAATGTACAATTGCGGAATTCGAGTCACCCCCCCTTGCTTTCCTAGACACCGCTCACCCTCTCGGGGTGTCGGGCTAGGTGCGGGCTGGAGTGAAACGTCCTTCCCTGTTACAGATTGCACAGAGCCCCGCTACCCCTTCTGTCTCAATAAGAATCCTGCCGACTACGCCAATTAATGTCACGATCCGCTCGAGACGAGCGGGGGTCGTGATGGTTCGTTACCCGAATCTCAGAGTGCAAAAGAAACACCAACGGGGAGAAGTGTGGAATTTCAATCAGCGCAGTGTATTTTATTGCGTACCAACGCAGTGGTAATTGCGATAGAGAGGGAGAGAGATTGTAAGGAAACAAAGGATAGAGGGAGAGAAAAGGGGGGTTATAGCTACCAACGGCCAGACGGAGTCCTCTTGATCCGTCGTCTTCCGTGGGGAGAGATCTCAACTGGGTCTTCTCAGAGAGTCCTTTAATAGTCTTTTTTGAAGCGCAGGGGCAACTGGCCAACAGGTGTTTGAAGCGAGGGGCAGCTAGCCAGAAGTGGGGGATACAAGGCCCATTGTCTCAAGTTAATGGTACAGAACAGGTAACAGACCAGCATATCCCGTGCTGTTCTTGTTGTGGTAACAGCAGGCCCACATACTCGCCGCAACCGCACTCAGGCATGTGTACCAATTCCGGCATGTCCCGTGCTGTTTCTTGTTGTGATAACAGCAGGACCAGCACAGCTGTGTTGGGCTAGCTTTCCACCCGGCCCAGGCCCAGGCTCAGCGTCTCGCTTTCTGTGATGATCGTGAAGCAGGTGAAGGTCTTCGGGGGAAGGGTCTTCGGGCCCGTCCCTTACAAGGGGGTCACCCTGACAGGGGCCTCTGAGCTGGGACGGGAGCTGAGGGAGCCTCACAGGTGGGAAGGTGACCCCTGCTCAGGGCCAGCGCTGGGCGAGGGCAGGGCAGGGCCCATCCCTGGTGGCCGGGCTGCTCAGTGCCAGCCCAGTCTGGGAGCCTCAGCCCTGCTGGGACACGGTGGGCCCGTGGGCACCCCTGTGTGGGGACCAGCTCAGCGCGAAGGCGGGATCCAGGGCATGTGGGGGGACACGGTGGCCGTGGGTGTGACAGGGGGTCGGGCAGGGGATGTTCCCCCACTGGGCCAGGAGCAGTTTGTGGCTGCAGTGCTGGGAGTGGGCTGGAGCCGGGCACTGCGGCCACTCCAGCACTGCCCCAAGCCCAGCCCTGCTGTCCCAGGGCCACCATTCCCAGTGCTCCCCAGAGCCTCCAGAGACTGCAGATCCCAGTGACCAGGGAGAGTCACCCACTGTCTCCCACCTCCCCATTCCCCGATCCCGGGTCCTGGCACCCCAAGGTGTGCGGTCAGTCCAGCCTCAGTTTCCTCATGAGACTGGGAATGGGCACAGGGACAATTCCGCTCTGCCACGCCGGTTCGGGGCTGGGCTCAGCTCTGGGGTGTCCCACAGGAAAGCTCTGGGAGGGAAAGGGGCCAGTGGGGAGATGGGGGATCTGGCTGTGGGGGCTGCTGGAGATGGATTGTGTTGGAGTGGGGGTTGTCCCTCAGGGTCCCCAGCTGCCTTTGGGCTCCCTTCCCACCCCCCTGGGCCCCCGCAAGTGCCTGGGCCTTCCAGGGGCAGCTTGCCCCGTGCAGGAAGCTGGAGGGGATGCCGGGCAAGGCGGGCTGGATGCGTGCCGCAGGTGGGATGGACTCCTGTGGCAGGGGCCGGGCTTGTGGCCAGGCTGGGGGCTGTGCCAAGGCGGGCTTTGGCCTGGGGGCTGTCGGGGAGGGCGCAGGGAGGAGTCCCGGCAGGGATAAAGGTGCTCCTGGCCCGCTGCAGCTCAGCCAGCGCTGCCCAGTGCGAGAGGAAGATGAAGGTGGCTGTGCTCAGCGTGGCCCTGCTCTTCTGCGTCCTGCTGTGCCCCCGGCCGATGCCGCAGGTGGTAAATTTGATTAAAATATTGGTGTAAGCGTGGGAGGAGTGGGTGATAATTAGTGCTGCATTTAAATCCTTCTCAGCCCTCGTGATGCATAAAGGACACAAGGGGAGGAATTTGGGTGCATTTATCTTTTTTATTATTGTTTGTTTTAATTAATTACTTCCTTTTAAAATGGATACTTCCAGCCCCCCAAAAAAATGTTGTGTGTTGATTAAATGGAGAGGGAAAAAATGAGGGGGTGCTTCGGGATTGACGCCATGGAAAGGATCTGGAGTACTTCCTGACCCCGTGGAAAGGACCTGGAGCAGTTCCCTGACCCCATGGAAAGGATCTGGAGCAGTTCCTGAGGGATTGACCCCATGGAAAGGACCACAAGGAGTTCCTGACTCCATGGAAAGGACCTGGAGCAGTTTCCTGACCCCATGGAAAGCTTCCTGGAGCAGCTCCTGGAAGAAGGACCCCATGGAAAGGGCATCCTCGCCCCAAGGAGGAGCCGGTGGCGGAAACGAACCCCCCATTCCCAGACACGGACACAGAGCTCTGCTGAAGGGGTTTATTGATCATTCAGGGAAATTCCCAGGGCTCAACGGGATGGGGGGGGTCCTCCAGGGGTGATGATCTCCTCACGCTGCTGGAGGGGGACAGGAGACGGGTGTCACCACCAGTCCCAATCCTAAAATCCAGAGCCCAAAACGTGACCCCCCCCCCGTTGTCCCACTGGGACAGGAGAGGGGCCCTGTCCCCACTCCGTCTGGCAGGAGAAGGGAACTGGGTCCCCGGATGGAGCCAGGACAGGACTTGGCTCCTCAGATCCATTGTGGTCCCCTGACCCCTTAACCGCGGGGTGCCCCCAAATCCTCCCAGAGCCCCTCCCAGCCCCCCACGCGTGACCCTGGGGGTCCCCAGAGCCCCCGAGTGCAAGGAAAGGGCTTGGGGACAGCTCTGTCCAGTGCCCCCACGGACAGAAGATCAGGGACAACCCCTCCCTGTCCCTCTGCTGTCCCAAGCTCTGCCCACCCCAGAGGGCTCCGGGGTCTCCCTGAAACCCCCAGGACCCTTTGTGGGGCTGGAGACCCCCCGAGATTTCTCACCCGGCACCCCGAAGGGCAGCCGGGTGATGCTGCCCGGCTGCATGGGTCTGGGGAGAAAGGAGGGGTTAGGCGGTACTGGGACACACCGGGTGTACTGGGGATACTGGGACACACTGGGTGTAGCGGGCCCACTGGGATGGCCCGAGGGTGGTGGCCGTGGCAGGGGAGGGTCTGGGCCCGGCAGAACTCGGGGTACCCACCTCAGACCTCTTCACTGGACAAGCTTTCACTGGACAAGCTTTCACTGGACGAGCCTTCAGTCCTCCCTGTGGAGAGACCGTGGGACGTCACCGGGTGTCCCCGGCGCCAGGAAGGACGGGAGGGTTGGGGAAGGGGGGGACCAGTGATGGAAATTGAGGGAAGTGGGGACCCGAGGGACTGGGGTGGGGGGGTGAAGGGCCAAGTCTGTAGGGGATGAGGAGGAGGAGGAGGAGGAAGCAATCCAGGGGGGGACACAGGGGCTGAAGCTTGGGGTGGGCGGGGCCGGAGGAAAATGGGACAGGGGACCAAAATGGAGGGTTTGGGGAGGGGCTTTGGGAATGGGGTCAAGGAAGGGGATCTGGGACACCCTGTCATAGGAAAGGAAAGGACTGGAGGGAAAGAGAGGAGGAAATGGACTGGGGAGTACAGGGGTGAACTGGATTAGTGGGAATGCAGTGAGGGTTTGGGGGGGAGCCTCTGGGAAGAACTGGGTGCACTGGGGTGCGCTGAGATTATTGGGAATACAATAAGAGGCCTCTCTGGAGCACTGGGTGCACTGGGGACTGGGTGCACTGAGATTATTGGGAATACAATAAGAGGCCTCTCTGGGGAGCACTGGGGACACTGGGTGGCACTGGGTGCACTGGGTGCACTGAGATTATTGGGATTACAATAAGAGACCTCCTGGGAAGCACTGGGTGGACTGGGGTCACTGAGATTATGGGATTACAAAAGAGCCTCTCTGGGGAGCACTGGGGCACTGGGTGCCCTGAAGGTCATGGCCATGAGAGGGGAGTCTGGGCCGAGAGAATCCCAAGCCCACCTCGCAATTACGCAGGCGCCGTAAGAATATCATTTGTAGAGAAACCGTGACACATCGCTGGGTGTCCCAGTCCCAGTAAGAATGGGGAGGCCAAAATGGCCCCCAATCCCCACAAGGGTGTTCCCCAAATCCAGAATGACCACGATGAGGAAGCACCACTCGTGTCCATGATGGCCAGGTGAAAGGGCGAAAAGGGATGGTCAGGACTGGACCTTTGGGCTGAGGGGGGCATAGGGTCCCCAATCCCTGTGGCTGCGCCCCGATCCAAAAAGGAAAATCCCAGAGATTTCAAGCCGAGGGATTTCCTGCCCTCCACCATGAGGCCATTCCACGTCGGAGCTGGGAGCCCTGCAGGCACGACAAAATCCACAGACAAACACACATTCAATGTTGAAGGAGTCTGGCGTCTGCCAGGGGCACAGCAGGACGGAGAAGAGCAGGGCTTTTGTTTTGTATTACAAAGCAGCGTTTAGTGACTTTTGCAGGGCCCTTTGCAAAAAAGACAATAAACACGGCACAATGAGCAGGATGCAAAAAATGACTAAAGGATAGGCATCTGATTTAAGAAGATTTTCGATCCATCCTGCAATTTGCCAGTTGCCAAACAAAAGTAAGCCAATCAGATTCTGCTTCTTCACGCAATTTTGGCACACTTGTTTGTAATTCTTAATGTGGGCATGATAGATTTGAATGACAGACAGATTCATACAACACATCCATCGAAATCTTGCATTCATGTCCATGTGCAAACAACAAAAAATCTACGGCAGCTCTATTTTGCAGTGTAGCATGCCTTACTGAACCAACATCTGTTAATATCCGGATAAAGCAAGCGAAGTAGCGTTAGTTTGCCGAGCTAACCAACATCCTAACCTTTAACAGTCCCCAATGCTTTAGCAGCTGCTGCTTGTGGAGAAAAGGAAACAGCCCATCGGACCTGGTGGCCAAAATTGGTGTTGTCATCACAATCAGGGGCAAACGCATGGATGCTGCGTTTTCCCCTTCGTGGTTACGCTGTAAAATCATAGATGTGTTGGTGTTAACAGTGAGAGACGTCCTAAGCTGCAAGGACCTCCCTTGATGTTGATGGAATCGCAGCCCGTTCTCGATCTCCGCAAATAAAAAACACCCCTGGTGGCAAAGCTAGAGAACAGTAGCAGAGTGTGAGATATGTGGTGAGCTGTAATTGTGATCGTTAAAATCACGATGTCCACGGACAAAAGACCCTCTAAGTAATTAAAGTTAGAAAGTGCTTTGTTATTTAGGCACTGGCGGGCAGCATTGGAGTAGCCTCCTAAAGACATGCCAGCAAAGTACAAGGTTCTTCACTCCCTATTTATTACTCCAAGTTTTACATCCTCTACCTCAGGTCAAAACAGTTCAAGGGGGCTGTCGACACTGAACACACTTTCTGCACTGGGTTATGAAAAACAATAATAGCGTCTGGTACAGAACTCACACTGCAATAATATCCACACACAATGCTAACTTCTAGATACACCAAAAGCTGCAGGAAATTCTTACAGTTACAAGCTATTCCATTCACTTTTCAAATCTAAAATTTACTGCAGGTTGCTCCCAATCTATAGCTACAAGTTACTCTCGGGGTTGAGATAACTCTTTAAATAAAAATTTTCAGTTTCCCTTTAATCTAGGAGTTCACCAGATCACGAATTCCCAAGGTCAACTCAAACCGCTGTTGCAACTTTGGCAATTTCCAACACGACGTTGATCTAAAACTAACTTTTTTGCTTAGGCGCAATTATAACTTTTGACGTAAATGGCGTATTGTCTTAAAATACACCTCAGCAGCAAATGCTGCTTCTATCGCTCTCACAACTCGGCTATTTTAGCGTGAACACCGGGTTACAGCCAATACCGTCCCTTCGGAACCGAAAATACACCACGACTACAATTAAAAAAAACCCACAGACAACGCCACACACTCACTTTTAAACATTCACCGCACTCGCTTCAAACAAAACTGCGGGTCCAAACTCCTCTCTCGCTCCGTGCTGTCAATAGCACATCCCAACAAGCCCTCACACAGCTGCTCTCACAGTCAGGACACACTCACAACAGTATAAACAGCCGTGCCCTCCACGGCACAACTGCTAGCCCCAAATTGCTGACACACCGTGCCCTCCACGGCACGGCAACTGCTAGCCCCAAATTGCTGATACACCGTGCCCTCTACGCACAACTGCTAGCCC
>JACSVZ010000015.1:0-44948 GCA_014706295.1 Lycocorax pyrrhopterus obiensis
CGGCTGCTGACTAAAATCCCCTTTTTGCTGAATTGGCTCCGTAGGAGAAGTTTGGCCGCGCGTGGTTTTGCCATTGGTCACCGTGTTTGTGCGTGCCGGTGTGGGGCCGGTGGAGGACATTGCACTCGAGTAAGGGATCCTTGTAAAAACCACTAATTATTACCCAGCACAGGGGAAAGGTTGTGGGCGTGCTGCTGCTGCTGCTGCAAGGAAACCTTGCTCAAAAGTAAAGCCCGGTTTTCTTTTGAACAAGGTGCGATCTTTTCATGAGTTAACCTGCACTTAGAAGCACTTGAAGGAATTCCAGGAGTGTGAAATCTCGCCTGGCGCAAAAATCAGCTTTAGTGGCTGTGCTCGTGATGTATTAATTCACTTTTAATAAAGAGTCCTCTGGAAAAAAAAAATCCTGATGGAACTGTTGACCCCGCTGGGGTTTTAATTATCTGGGGGTGCTGTAACACCCCTGGCTTGTTACAGAAACCTCGCAGACTTTATTGTAATCCGGCTCCTGTAAGGAAGACGGCGTGGAGACAGGAGAGTCATTGTTTGCAAGTCCAGAGCTAAAAAAAAACCCCCTCCTGAGCCCGAGTTATCCGCAGTATGAACTGCCCAGAGTCTCGGCTTACACCGGGCTGGAAGGGGAGTCCGTGACCCCGGGCTGGAACACAGAGCTCAGCCGAGGGGGAGCTTCCAAGCACAGGGATTTATTTCCTCCTCCCTGCTCTGCATCAAACGATAGCGCTCAGGAGGAGAAGAAGAACCAGATGCTTTTTTTTTTTGGCAGTCGAGCCATGTCTGAGGAGCACTCAGACACAAAGTGGGAATTTTTTTTTTTTCCTCCTTTAAGAGAGGAAAAACGGCCTTTTGCTAAGCTGAGTTCAGGAATTCCTCCTGCCAGCCCTTGGGCACGAGCATGTGTCACTTCAGGCGGGCACAGATGTGCTGGAAGGCATTCCCGCATTCCCTCATGGCCCTGCGCTCCCGGCCCTGTCACTGGATCTGTGCAGAGCTGCAGCGCTGACCCTTCACCAGTGACCTCAGACCCACGGCCTGAGGTTCCTCGCTGTTCATTTTCAGTGTCACGTTTTGCTTTTCCAGGCTATTTATGTCGCTGGCCTTGCCAGAGCCGTGGGTGGCTTTGTGTCTGGACCTTCCCTGCCTCAATCCTGCACTTTGTTAAGCTCCTCTTGCCCGTGTCCCTTTATCCTACTGCACTGATACATGACTTTCTAGAAGTCAGCACCTCCCTTTTCTTCCACTCAGGAACATCTGCAATAAATTAAAGCTTCCTTGTTGTCTTTGAGCCTGGCCTAACTTTCCACCCTTTTCCTGACTGTCCCTGTTTTGAGCTCAGTGAAGGAGTTCCTGGTGTCCCACTTAAACCAGCTGAGCATCCCGTGACTGAGGATGCTTTACAGCTTTCCCCCATTTTTCCCTCCTAATTCTGACACTCCCCAAACGTTTCAAGTGCAGCTTTGTGCTGTGCCAGGAGGTTTTTTTCTTCCTGCACGGCTCATAAATTGTTTCTTTTCATGTTCCCCCTGCAAGTTTGAAGGCTGAACTCAGGGTGAGCTCACCTCCTCCTCCTCTATTGCTCAACGCCGCGTGTGGGCAGGGCCGCTCCCCGGGTCGAGTTGCTGAAATCGGATCTTACACATACGTAACTTTTGTGCTGCCTCAGCCTCATGACTGGAATCCAGCTCTGTGTGTTCCTATTCCCCTTTTTTTTTTTTTCCTGGTTTTGTTTTCAACATTTGTCACTTCTGAGCAAAGGGTTTGCCCACCAAACTGGGCCGGGGGTGGAGACAGCGCAGAGCTCGTCCTCAGCAGCCTCCACAGTCTGTGCCTTTTGAAAGAGTACAAATTCAATAATTAACCAGTTTTAACTGAGATGAACCCAGAAGGAGACTGCTTCCCTCTCCTGAGCTGAGCTTCGTGCTGAGCAGTCTCATGAGGATGAGTCATGTCTAACCCTCTGCCAGATGTTTGGGAGCACCAGTGATGCCTTTTCAGGCCTCCTGGACACAGAGACCAGACAGAGTAAAGGAACAAAAGTAGGGATTATTGAAGCCTTCAAGGTACACCCTGGGGAGCCAGAGGCCACTGCCAAGATGGACCCCAAGATGGACACCAGGTCACGAGTTTTCCACACTTTATAGGTTTGGTTCATTTGCATATCAGGGTCAATTCTCCAATAAAACCCAGTTAAATGATGTAATTCCCCTTAGCCAACCCCCCTTCAGAGACTCCTTGGTTTACACCCCTTGGGCTCAGGATGGTCCAGGTGTCCTTGAAGAGCAGTCGGAGAGGCTTTGTTGTGTCTAACAGGCACGAGAGAGCAGAAAGTAACAGGCTACAAGAAGCTTCAAAGTTGCACACTAAGCAGTACAGAGTTTAAAAAATATAAAAGTTAAAACCTAAGGCATCACCAGGACAATGCTCCAGCCTTTTCCAAGCCCTAACTCCCAGCCCGTCTCTTGCCAGCTTCCCCCTGCGCACACCTTTCCTGCCCAGCCCTCACCACACAATGTTTTTGATGTCAAACACGTCGAGTTGCCAACAGAACTTTCAAAACTGAAGCAGCAGGAGCCTTCCAGGGACGTTTCCTCTTTCTTGGCAGCGCTTGGGTCGGGACAGACTTGAGCTCCCGGCAGGGATTAGTGGTGGAGAAAAGCAGAAGCTCCAACTTTCAAATCTAAACAAGGTGTAAGAAAAATTACAGCGGTTGCGGGGGGTGGGGAAGTGCAGCAGGAGGAGGAAACTTTGTAAACTGAAGGTTTTAAACTTTATCTGCTCCGTGCTTGCGTGTCCCTCACAGGAATGTTCAGCTTGTGGTTGTTTGCTGCTTGTTAGAGGAGCTGCTGGGGCCGTGCTGGGCCCCCACTGCTGCTCTGCTCTCCAAAATAAAATGGAAAAACACATTCTTTCTCCAGAGGAAAAGATGAGAAAATGGAGAAGCAGATCCCAGCTCCATCTTTAGCTGTCACAGAGTGGCAGAGAACACTTTAATCTATTTCTGTTCAAAGCATAACAGTCCCTGCTGGAGCCCTATTTTGAATTCTCACTGATGTTCTCTCACCTCTTTTAACACTGGGCAAAACCTCTGCGGTTTAATTGCAGCCTTAAAGTTCAGACAAATATTTATAGCCTTTAAAGATGAATGGCTGCTTCCAAAGGCTCTCCTCGCTGCGTTTCCCACTCCTTAAGTGGATTTGTGCTTTTGAAACCTGCCTGAGAAATTCAGAGGGAGGCGCAGCCAGGACAATTTGTTCTCTGCTTTGCTTTGCAGGAGCCAAGCACTAAACGGGTCCGGCCTTTAGCACGAGTCACCTCCCTGGCAAACCTGATCTCTCCTGTCAGAAATGGGGCCGTTCGACGCTTTGGGCAGACAATCCAGGTAAAACAGAGCCTTTGGCTCCTCAGATCCGCAGATTTGGGGAAGGGATCGGTTGGATGGGGTAAAACGGGCACCCCGTGGGATTTGGAGGCGCCTCTTGAAAATCTCCGTGAACTTTCTTGGGCGTTGGGAATGAGAAGTGCTACCTCAGGAGTTCACAGGTATAAACTGCTGGATAAACAGGCTAAGCAGTAAATCAAATAAACTGCTTCAGATCGACAGAAAGAGCTGATAAACTGTCCCAGGCCTCGGCACACGTGTGCTGCAGCATGAGGTGAGCTGACCTTGCTGCCCAGCACTGTCACAGGAGTGTTTTCCAAGGAGCTCTGTGCTCACACCTGCAGATAAGAGCACGTCTGGCTTTTAGGAGCTCTGCAGAACACCAGAGCAAAGTTCAAGTGGCTCCTGATTAACCTTTTCATAGGGAGGATTATGATCCTCGTTTGTTTACTTCCTCATACCTTGGAAATAAACCCAAGCTTTGCCTTCTCATCTTCCTCCCCAGCGGATCAGTGCAGGGAGAGGGGCATGGAGAGCCTTGCCAAGCTCTGGCCTTTCTCGGCAGCTTGATTAAAGTGTTCCTTTATCTGAGGAAAAGTGTCTGGGTGTGTTTCCTGCCCTGGACAAGCCAGGAGGATGAAGGATTGGGAGGGGGATGGATAATTCTGTAATACTTCTGAAATATTGGCCCTTCACATTTGTTTTAAACATTTTTATTTTTCTCTTTAAATCCCTGCAGTCGTTCGCCCTTCGCAGTGACAGCAAATCCCCTGGCTGTGCCCAGAAGTCATGCAGCAGGTCTGCTGCTCCTACTCCCCCCCAAGAGAAGGAACAGCGTCCTTTGGTCTGAAATGTTGGATGTCAACATGAAAGAATCCCTGAGCACCAAAGAAATCAAGCGCCAGGAGGTAGCCATCCATGAAAAACGGGATCGGGAAAGGCGGCCTTGGCTTTGTCCCTGCCCTTGCTGGGAAAGGAGTAACAGCCTCTGGGGGGGCTGCACCTTCCCGTGCACCTAAAGCTGAGATTGATGTCTGCAGCAGACACGGGAAAAGGTGGATTCCTCTCGGGAGTCACTGGGGAATTCACCTCCCCGCTCTCACCCTTTGGAGATGCCAAACTTTCCACGGGGGTGCTCGGCATTCCTGAAATCCCAACCCCGGCCCCGCTGGCTGCTCCGCAGCCGCCCCAGCAGCAGGTTCCTCCCAGAGCCAGCTGTCTTTCTCCTAAAGCTCCTGACAATTGGTTGGGAGCCAAACAGCACAGCCTTGGCTTGCCTTTTTCCTGGAGTTCTTAGCCAAATCTTCTGGAGACGGCACAGAAGCCGCCGGAAGCCGCCTGGGATTTGACCTCTGCGGTTTTGGGGGTTTTGTGTTTTCAGCCTTGCCTGGGTAAAAGCAGTGATTTAAAAGGCTCTAATATTTAATTTGGCTTGTGCAGGGGCGTCAGGGCTTTCACCGAGTTGGAAGCAAAGCTGCTTTCTCAGGGCTAGGAAAGCAGATTTACTCGGGGTTGTCGTGCCCAGGTGCCACCGAGTGATTGGGGTGGCCAAAGCCCCATTCAGGGCAGGCTGTACATTACGGGAGCTGAAAGGCTCTTTCTGAGAAAGACTGGGATTAAAAATAACTCGGGATGCTTTATCCCTTTCCTCCCAGGCCATATATGAAATGTCCAGGGGAGAGCAGGACCTCATTGAAGACCTGAAGCTGGCCAGAAAGGTGAGTGGGGTTTTTCCTGCAGTCGGTGATGGCATTCCAGAGAACAGTGAGGTGTTTCTGCACGTGCAAACATTACGTGAGAGCTTTATCAGCCCCAGAATCCCCAGTTTGAGAGCTGGCCCAGAGAGCTGACGTGAGCACTGGGACAGCACTGGTGTGGTTGCACCAGTCCCAGCCATAAAAGGATCGTGCAGAGCTGCCTGGGGACTCCCTCTCCCAGCTGGGAATAGCTCAGACAGGAAAATCCCTTTCATTTAAGCCTTCCATACTTCACACAGAGGGGAATCTTTTAGCATCAGATCAGTTTTACTCTTTGTGCTGCCTTCGCTTCTTGCACCTGATAGATCCCCTCAGATTTAAATCATCAGCTTTGGGACCTGGGAGATTTGAATAGATTTGAATAGATTTGGATAAGATTTGGATATATTTGAATATATTTGATTTGACAGGCCTACCACGATCCCATGCTGAAACTCTCCATCATGTCTGAGGAGGAACTCACCCACATCTTTGGGGACTTGGATTCCTACATTCCTCTGCACGAAGGTAAGAGCAGCTGGCTGGTTTGTGCTCACTGGGATTTAACCCTTCTGCTTGCTCCTGTTACTCGCTGGGGCATTGCTGCAATTCCTCTTTTTCTGTTTCCATTCCAGACCTGCTGGCAAGTCTGGGAGAAGCAACGAAACCAGATGGAACAGTGGAGCAGATTGGGCCCATCCTTGTGAAGTGGGTGAGTTCAGAACTTGGAATCTGAGCTTAGAGAATGTTTAAAGCCAGAATTTGCAAAGCTCTGGGGCTTTTGTGGCCCTGAGTGTGAGATTGGAAGGGAAATCCTGGCAGTGCTGAGAACAATGGGATTCTGGTGGCTGGAATGGGCCCTGATTTCACCCCGGAGACTTGGAATGATTCGCTGATTCGTGGTTGAAATGTCTGTGTCTCCTGGACTGGGTCCCAGTGTGATTCCAGGAGTGTTATCCCTGCAAATCCCAAACACTGGGAGCTTCAAAGGCTCCATGTGCTCGTTCTCCTCACAAGAGCCTCCCTTAGCTTTTTATATTGGGAAACACATCCCGGTGAGGGCTGTAGAATTCCGTGAGTTTGACTTGGTAGTGACCTGTGCTTTTCCCACAGGGAATGTGACTCCTAAATCTGCTCTGTTCCCCGCAGCTACCACGACTCCACGCCTACAAAGGCTACTGCAGCAATCAGCTGGCGGCCAAAGCACTCCTGGATCAGAAGAAGCAGGACAGGAGAGTCCAGGATTTCCTGCAGCGCTGCCTGGAGTCTCCCTTCAGCCGCAAGCTGGACCTCTGGAGCTTCCTGGACATCCCTCGGAGCCGCCTGGTCAAATACCCCCTGCTCCTCAAGGAGATCCTGAGGCACACTCCCAAAGACCATCCCGATATCCACGTGCTGGAAGAAGCCGTGAGTAATCCCGATTTCCTTCTGCTTGTTCTGACCTAAGGATTTTATTTGGGAGCTCCAGAAAGGTTCCTTAAACCCTCAGCGCTTCCCAGGGGGGTTTTTTTTGGAGGCACAGATCTGTGAGAGGGAAAGTGAGGGATCGATCCACATGGATTGCATCCTTTGGAGTTGTGAAGGAGCACGAGGAGCGGTCACACAGGGAAGCAATTAATCACCGTGACTCATTTGTTTGGGTTTTTAGATCTCCATAATCCAAGGAGTCCTCTCTGATATCAACCTGAAGAAGGGCGAGTCCGAGTGCCAGTATTACATCGACAAGCTGGAATACCTGGATGAGAAGCAGAAGGATCCAAGGATTGAAGGCAGCAAAGCTTTGCTGTGCCACGGGGAGCTGAAGAATAAAAATGGACATGTAAGCCCCTCGTTTTTTACTCATGAATTCCCAAACCTTCCCTCAGAGCTGGTTTAGACTCTTGGAGCAGGACTGGGAGCTTCCATCCTCAGGGATAGTTTAGACATTGGATAAAAAAGCAGAGGAGAAATCCCTTGGTGGCAGCCTCGTTTCGGGGTGTAAGGGAAAGTTTCCTGCTGACGGCTTCACAGTCGGCTTTGGGAAGCTGGGAAATAATTAGCACGGAATGCCCATAGAAAGTGCTCTCCATCCAGAGGGATTTCCTGCCTCTGTTTACTTCCAGGTGCTCTGACATTCCCTATGAGGAGCCCTGGCTTTTCCAAACAAAAGGGTTCCTGCAAAAGCCTGTTTGGCTTTGGGCTGGGCTGCCTGGAGTTTCTCTCCCACCCACTGGATCCAGGCTTTGCTGCCTTTTGTCCTGATTTAAACCTCAAATCTTTTCATGTTTTCTTTGTCGATTTGGGTTTTTTTTGTTGTTCCATTTGGCTGTTTTACTCCTGCACACGAGGCATTCCATGCTCTCAGGAAAGGTATCGCTCCTAATCATCCTGTCCCTGGCATCTGGGAATGATAATTCCCTTCCTAGGGATCCATAAAATAATAAAGCCGCTGATGCAATCCCTGGTGTGAGCCAGACCTCGGCATTGTCACAGGAGACTCCAAAAGTTACCGTGGGTGAAACTGCAGATAAGGTGGCCTTGAATCCCACAGGATGTGTGACCTCATGGAATTCAGAGTGCACATTGCAATGTTTTCCCTTCCAGAAGCTCTACGTGTTCCTCTTCCAAGACATCCTGGTGCTGACGCGGCCGGTGACCCGCAACGAGCGCCAGGCATTCCAGGTGTACCGCCAGCCCATCCCTGTCCAGGAGCTGCTCCTTGAAGACCTCCAGGATGGAGATGTTAAAATGGGAGGCTCCTTCCGAGGAGCTTTTGGAAATTCTGATAAAGGTATGGATCCAGCCCGCTCATCCGTGGTGGCCATGAGCTTCCATCTGGGGCTTGGATAAGGAGACGTCTTTGTGTCTCTGCTGGATTTTGGGATTGGGGAGGGGGGGTTTTGTTGGGACTTCAAACCTACCAATGGAATCTCTAAACATCAACTCGGGTCTGATCTGCCCTTCCCTCTGTTTATCTCCAGCCAAAAACATTTTCCGAGTCCGTTTCCAAGATCCCAGCCCGGGCCAGTCCCACACGCTGCAGGCCAACGACGTCTTCCACAAGCAGCAGTGGGTGAACTGCATCCGCACCGCCATCGCCCCGTTCCAGAGGAACATTCCCGCCTCCGAGCTCAAGGAGCTGCCGGAGCTGAGCGAGGAGTCGGAGGAGAACAACCCCTCCGTGCCCAACATCCCAGCCCAGAAGCGCCGGTCGGGAATATCCGAGATGGAGCTGGATGAGAGCGCGGCCGAGTGCGGCTCCGTCCTGGACTCGGAGGAAGCCAGAGGGGTGAAATCCCACAGAACCTCATCCGGGCACAGAAAATCCAGGGAGAAGCAGCTCAGTGGGAAGCGGAAAGAAACGCTGGTGTAAGGAAAAAGAGGAGCCCCAGTGGCGCCCTGGGGGAAAACTGTTAATTTATAAATAATTCCGTGTACATTTTTGTACCGGGAGCGCCTTCGGAGCCGCTCCGCGGATCAGATCCTGGGTTTATGTTGGAATGGCAGCTACTGGTGTTCGGTTACTGTTGAACTGGGGTCTGGTTTTACTCTTTGAATCCATGAGGGATTTCCAAAACCCTCGTGCCAGATCTGAAGAGCAAATTTGGGGTCCTGAAAGTTTTCCACGGGCGTGGTGGAGGCTGGAAAAAAAAATAAAGTGGAATTTTGGGCAGCACTGGGGGTTTTGATCAACACGGCAAAAGTCCTTTAAAGGACTCGACACCTGAAGTCACACTGGTGTGTGGTTCTGGGAATTCCTGCAAATTTGCATGGTTATAAAGGAAAAAAATCCTAAAAACGCAGACCCCAAGTTCAACAGGTTCTCAATTCACCTACTGGAATCTTTGATCTCCGTGTGTCCTTTGTACATTCCTCGGTCTCACTCTTGTATCCTGCCGACTATTTAATTTTTTTATTAGTTTTGTTTTGAGTTTGGGATTGGGCTTTGGGGGTTATTTTTGTTTCCTTCGGTTGGTTGGGTTTTTATTTTTGTATTTTTCGTTGCTCAGACTTGGCATTTCCTTTCAAGTACTTGATCCCTCGTGCTCCGAGGGGTGACGTCCCAACCGTCGCTCACGTCAGCCTGGAGCGATGCACGGGCTGGGAGGAGACACTACTGAAAGAGAACTGCTTTACTCCAGGGTGTAGGAAGGTCGTAGGCACGTTGTAGAAGGGTTTTGGGGAGCAGTGAGTAGAGGGGATAGCAGGGAGCGAAGGTAGATTCCGTGGTTTCGTTGCCTTTTGGAAATGAAACGCTTCCCGTCGGGAAGCAGGACTTGGAGGCAACCAAGGGGTTCTTGCATGTGGTAGAAAGGTAGAGGAGAGGAAGCGTTGGAGAGGAGAGGAGAGGGAGTGGTTGTAAATACTCAGAGTGGCAGCACTGCCGTCTTCTAGTGGTCCAAAGATCCAGGGAAAAATCCAGGGAAAGATCCAGCTTGGGAAACAAAGTGGTGACAGCTCTGAGCACAGCAGGGTGGCCCTGTCCTTGGACAGCGATCCCTCCATCCCTGAAATCCAGGACTGGGGAGTGGCATCCTGCAGTCCCTGTGAGCTGAAATCCAGGATTGGGGGAGCCATATCCTGAAATCCAGGATTGGAGAGTGGCATCCTGCAGTCCCTGTGAGCTGAAATCCAGGATTGGGGAGCCATACCCTGAAATCCAGGATTGGGGAGTGGTACCCTGCAATCCCTGTGAGCTGAAATCCAGGATTGGGAAGCCATACCCTGAAATCCAGGCTCGGGGAGCGGTGGCTCCACATCCAGGGGTTGTCAGTGGCTGTCAGGTGTCCGGCCAGGAGCTTTGGGAATGGGCAGGGTGTACATAGACACAGCGTGTGGTTCTCTGTAAATGTTGTACAGTTTCCAGTGCCAAGTTCCATTAAATTCCTGACGGCCTCTCCTGCCTCATCCGAGTCCTGCCTGGGAGGGAGGGAGGGACGTGTCCGTGCTCGGGAGCTGCCGTCGGCTCCGGATGAACACGGATTTGCTCCGAGGAGCCCCTGTCCTGCCATGATTCCTGCGTGTCCAGGCAGGACGAGCTGGCACTGTACAGCTCCGTGTCCTGGCGTTATTCCACGGTGTCCAGGCAGGACATGAGCCAGCAGTTGACAGTTCATGGATTCTCCTCAGTTTCTTGGGAAAAGGGAGCAGTGGGATTCTCCTCCCCCACGGAACAGATCGGCCCCCAGCAGCGGAAAGGCCCTCATTTAGGAAATGTTAAATCCTTGAGGAACCTTGGGAAGGGGGATCCTGCTGGGCTGATTCCCGGGAAGCTTCCAGGGACCACCTGGTTGTTGTACCAGGATAAACCCATCCAGTCTTCCCAGCATTCCCAAAAACCTGTGGCTTCACCTGCTCCAAGGGTGTCCAGGCACCGCAGCTCCCGGGGAGAGCGATCCCGGCTCCAGGCTGGCCCTGCTCCCCCCGGAGGGAAGGAGCAGCTCAGGTTTTTAGGGATAGGATCTACAGCTGAGCTCTGACCTGTGAAGCTGATTTGATCCAGAGGGAATTCAGCCCTTCCCGAGCAGGGAGAAGCTGGAAAAATAGCTCCTCCTGCAAAAAAGTGTCAGTGACAGGGAGAAATCCCATGGATCATCTGCTTGTCCTCCCCGAGTGAGCCTGGGCTGAATCTTTGTCTCCTCATCCTGCAGCCGACAGCAAATCAGCCAAAAATCCTTAATTTCCCTCAGAAGTAATTCCCTGGCTCCTGGCGGTTCCTCTCCCTGCTCCATCCCTCCGGCAGGAATGTGCCGCCGTCTCAGCCCCCGCTTCCCCAGACTAAACAATCCAGGCTCCCCTGGGTTCCTCCCGTGCTGAATTCCACGGGATCCCAGCCGGCTCCCTCCGTCCCTCTGCCGAGCCAAGACCCCCCATCCCGTGGGTGTGGAACCCTGGGATAGAGCGGGATAAAATTCCCGAGGGCAGAGGGGGAAGCTGAGCCCCGATGAGCTCCTGCATCCTCTGGTGCCATCCCTGGCAGGGACAGGGGACGTGTCCGTGTCCATGTCCGTGCCCATGGATGAGTGGCGGCTCCACCCTGGGTAAGCAGCTCCCGGATCCGTGTTTGCCTTCGGGGATCCGCCCAGCTCCGGAGCGGAGCCGACGCCTCCCGGGTTTCCAGGTGGGACCTTCCCAGAGCTCGGGTCACTGTGGGGCAGATTCCTCTTCAAGAATTCCCGGCATCCCGATCCCAGCCTCTTCTCCAGCACGGGGACATCTGGGATCGGGGTCCCTTCGCTCCAGCTTTAGGAGCTGCCCTTCAGTTTGCCCTTGGATTTGGGAACCTCCATGGAAGCAAAGTCTGCAGCAAACCACAAGCCACCAACTCCTAAATTTCACTCCAACAGCCCCCGGAGACCCTCGCGGCCGTTCTGGGATCAATCCCGAGCTCATCCTCTCCAAAATCCCATTTTCCAGACTAAACCTCGGCATCGTTTATGCCGAGATTCCTCCCCGTCCCCACAGACGCTCCTGGGATCAATCTGGGCTCGTGCAGGGACAGGGGGGCCCCACGGAGCTTTCCCTGTCGGAGCCGTTTCCTTCTCCGCCTCCAACTTTCCCTTTTTCCATGAATTCATCCCCCTCCCACACCCCCCGGCCCCGTCTGCAGCTGCAGCCCCAGACACATCTGCGCACATCTGGGCCGGCCGCCGCGGCCACGCCGCCTCGGGAGAATCCAGCTGGAAGCTTTTCTCCTCCTGGGTTGGGGCGGTTTTTCCCCCATTCCCTGGATTAGGCCCCTCAAAGCCAGACACCGAGCCTGGAAAGCTCCGTGTGAGGCTTTAACGGGGCCCTCCTTAAAGGAGGATCCTTCACCCCCTTTTCCAGCTCCAGGTGCAGACATCCCGGGAAACGGAGCTGCCAAAAAGCCGGCAGCGGCGGCCGCGTGCTCCTGAGCCCACCAGGGTGGTCTCCCCTTCCCCGTCCTGCCCCAGAGCCCACCTCGGGTGCTGGAAACAGCACTGGGCCATAAATTACGGGATTTTATGGGCCAGCAGGAAGTTTTGTTGGGATAATTATCCCGATAAATGAGGCGCAGTGAAACAGAGCTAAAATCAAGGGCTGGCTTTGACCTTGTCCCAAAGATGGATGGGATGGGATGGGATGGGATGGGATGGGATGGGTGGGATCCATGGGATGGGATGGGATGGGATGGGATGGGATGGGATGGGATGGGATCCATGGGATGGGATGGGATGGGTGCTGGCAGTGGGTTGTGGTCAGGGAGAGGTCATTGGGATGGAATGGGATGAGAGGTCATGGGTGCTGGTCACAGGGATGGAATGGGATGGGGTGGGATCCATGGGATGGGAGATGATGGGTGCCAGCAATGGGTGCTGGTCACAGGGATGGAATGGGATCCATGGGATGGGATGGAATGGGTGCCAGCAGTGGGTGCTGGTCACGGGGATGGAATGGGATGGGATGGGAGGTGATGGGTGCCAGCAGTGGGTGCTGGTCACGGGGATGGAATGGGATGGGGTGGGATCCATGGGATGGGAGGTGATGGGTGCTGGTCACGGGGATGGAATGGGATGGGATGGGCATCCATGGGATGGGATGTGATGGGATGGGATGGGATGGGATGGGATGGGATGGGATGGGATGGGATGGGATGGGATGGGATGGGATGGGATGGGATGGGATGGGATGGGATGGGAGGTGATGGGTGCTGGTCATGGAGATGGGATGGGATCCATGCAATGGGAGATGATGGGTGCCAGCCCCGGGGATTTCATGGAGAAGGAAGCAGCAATTCCAGCTTTGCTCAGCACCAAGGGCCACCCCGGCCATCACAGCCCCTCCCCCATCAGCCAGCTGACCCAGGGACCCCAAATCCCCCCGCATTCGAGCTCAAACCCCTCCCCCATAGTTTGAACCAACACCTGAATCCTCCCAGGCCTCCAAAGCCCTGCTGCTCTGCCGGGATTCGCTTCTCCCGGCGGGATCCGAGCCAGCTCCGCCTCCCCTTGGCTCCTCCGCGGCAGTTTTGATTGGATCCAATTAAAGCTGAGCACAACAGCGAGTGCGGGCAATCGGACAATGAGGGAGCAGCTCTTGCACAAGAGGAGCTGCCAGGGCCTCCCCTCCCCGAAACCTCTCACCAGACAGGTTCCCAGCACAATTCCCGGGAATTGCAGCCTTCCACACGCCCAGAGCTTTTTCTGCAGGAGGTTTTCCCCAGGAAGGTGATCCCCTCCCAGATTTATCCCGTTCCTCGTGTGTCCCTCAGCTGTCCCATGGTCTGGGCTTTGGGTTGTGGCTTTCCCTCCAAATCCCACAGCTCCGATTCCTCACTGGGTTCAACTGGGATAAACTGGTGCCGATTATCCTTAGCTGAGAAAGGCAAATTGTCTTCTGCTGTGGGACTGCCTGGTCCAGTTCATCCGGGTGGTGAAGGTCACTGGACTGTTGTGGGGATGGAGGGATGGATGGATGGATGGATGGATGGAGGGATGGATGGATGAGGGATGGATGGATGGATGGATGGATGGATGGAGGGATGGAGATTCCTCACGTTTAATCCGTGTGTTTGTAAAGCCTCGCTGTTGAAACGGGATGGAAACATCCCGGGCTGCCGAAATTCGAGGGAATGGGGAGAATTTGGGATGGATCCCACGGGACTGGAGCTGAAATATCTCCAGCCCCATAGGATGGGGGATGCTGGGGGGCTCCTGAGCTGCTTTTCTCCTTAAAAATTCCATTTTAGGGGAAAAACGGTGCCCAGGTGAGCAGGGAAAGGGGAGCAATGGGGGCGGGGCTGGACCCCTGGGTTTGGGTGGTGCTGGAGCCCTGGGTGGAATTTCTGTTGGAAAATCCATGGAAAAGCGGTGGGAGATCGGCAGCGGTGGAGGTGGGATCGGCTGCCCCAGGCTGGATCCAGGAGATTTCCCCTCGAGCCACATCCCAAGGGATCCCCCCCAGGCCACATCCCGTTCCGGGTGATCCACGTGTCCCACCCTAAACCCACCCCAGGTCCCACCCCGGCCGATTCCCCGTGGTGCATTCCAAGGGATCCCTCAGCTGCCATCCCACGTGGTCCCAGATCCCATCCTGGATGATGTCCCAGATCCCATCCCAGCTGATCCCTACCCCAGGACATCCCACACGGGGATGATCCCCCAGATCCCATGTGGGGGTGAGGGACAGATGGACGGATGGATGGACGGATGGATGGACGGATGGATGGACGGACGGACGGATGGATGGATGGATGGACGGATGGATGGACAGATGGATGGACGGACGGACAGACGGACACCCCCTCGTTTGTCACTGTCTCCTCCTTTACTCCCTAAGAGATGAGTAAAACCAACCTTCCAGCGGGGAGCACCCTCAGCTCACCCCTGACTCACAGGGCAGGACCCCACACCCTGCCCTGATCCAGCCCCACGGCACCGCCCCGGCTCCGACCCCGCAGGAGGCCCCGGAGGTGACTCAGGGTCCCGGCAGCTCTGAGCAGCCGGGATCTGCCAGGACCTGCCGGGACCTGCACCGGGGGATCCTCCCTCAGTGCCTTTGATGGGCCGCCAGCACCGCCTGGGCCCGGGGAGGCTGGGGGGGACCCCTTCAACTCCTTTGCACAGCTCCAAACCCCTCCAAAATATCCCTAAAATGGGAAAATCCCGTGTGTCACCCCCACTGCTGCCTCTCCCCGAAACCACGGAGCCACAGCCCAAATCCCTTAATTAGGGCTCTGCTGGGATCCGGCCCCGTGGGAGCAGCGGGACGAGAGCCAGCGCCGCCACGGGGGTTGGGTCCCTCTTCTTCGCCAGCTCCCAAAACTTCCTGTCCCATTCCCGTTCCTGCCGAGCCTCTCCCACCTCTCCCAGCTCCTTTCTCCTCCTCCTCCTCCTCCTCCTCCTCCTCCTGCTGCTCATCCAGGGAGAGGCACCTGGAGGGAGGAGGCCCCGTCTCCTCCTCCCCGCCGGCGCCTCGGCGTGCCGGGACAGAGGCGCGTGCTCGCGGGAAGCGCCATGGCCGAGCGGCTGTCGGAGGAGAAAATCGCCGAGTTCAAGGAAGCCTTTTCCCTCTTCGACCGCGACGGCGACGGCTGCATCACCACCAAGGAGCTGGGCACCGTCATGCGCTCGCTGGGCCAGAACCCCACCGAGGCCGAGCTGCAGGACATGGTGGGCGAGGTGGACGCCGACGGCAGCGGCACCGTCGACTTCCCGGAGTTCCTGTCGCTGATGGCCAGGAAGATGCGGGACACGGACAGCGAGGAGGAGATCCGGGAGGCTTTCCGGGTTTTCGACAAGGACGGGAACGGCTACATCAGCGCGGCCGAGCTGCGGCACGTCATGACCAACCTGGGGGAGAAGCTGACGGACGAGGAGGTGGACGAGATGATCAAGGAGGCCGACTGCAACAACGACGGGCAGGTCAACTACGAGGAGTTCGTGAGGATGATGACGGAGAAGTGACGCCCTCCGTCATCCACCTCCAGCTCCGTTCCACAGGTAACTCCCTGGGATGTCGCATCCATGGAAAATCCCCAAATCTCGGGTGTCCCCCATCCCGGTCACCTCATGTTGGAGGTTGGAAAAATCAACGTTTTTGCGGTGCTTTTTTTTTTTTTTAATTTTTCCTTCATTTTTTTTCCGTAGGGAACAGAGGTTGTGGTGGTCCTCCCCCATCCCCTCCATCCCCTCCATCCCCTCCCACTTCCTCCAGGCTGGAAAAATCCTCTTTTATCCCCCTTGGAGCGTCACCGAGCAGCGTCTGCATCGGATGCGGGCGTCCCGCCTGGGATGCAGATGGATTTGGGGTCCCCGTGGGATTTCTCGTGTCCATGGAGATTCCAGCGAATATTCCCTGACATCCCTGAGTCCAATAAAAAACATCCCCCCACATCCTGGTGGCTGCCAGTGCCTCGTTCGGCTTCTCCTTGGGATCCCTGCAAAAAAACATTCCCTCAAATCATCCCGGCCAGGCTGAACCCCCCCCCCCTCATCTCCATCCTTTTCCCATTCCACCCCTTCTCCCGAGAAGCCGGGGAGATGCCCCGGTGGGTGCTGGAGACCAGGACGTGGCCGTCCCCACCCCAAATCCCATCACTTTTGGGATCTGTCTCCACCCCCAGGCTCTCAGGGCCCTTTTCCCTCCTCCAAGCTGAGAGCTGGCAGCCGGATTTATCCCTGATCCCATCCCAAAGCTGAGCAGAGCAGGATTCACCTCTCCTGGCCCTCCCAAACTCCCGTGACTCAGTTTCCCCACAAACAGGAGCGATCCTGGGTTGGGATCATTCCCTACACGGAGGAATTTGAAGGATCTAATCAACGCTCCGTCGCTAACGAGCAAACGGGGCCGAGCTGCTCCGTGGGGAACTTGGGATCCGCCACGACTTCGCCCCCACCCTCAGCCCATCCCTGGGGCTGGGAACTTTGGCAATCCCACTTGTTTTCCCGGGAAAACCGGGCAGGTGCTGGCAGAGCCGAGCACGCCCACGCTCGCTCCCAGCGCCTTCCCTCTCCCTCACGCTCCCAGGACGAGAGCGGAGCAAAGTCCAGCCCCAAAATCCCCAAATCCAGCAAAATCCAGCCGGAAAAAATTCCAGAGCGAGCGGGTCACGCCGGGCTGTGGCTAAAATTAGTCCTTCCCAAAACCAGGAATCTTTATTTAATGCCAGGTTCCAGCTCCAAACCAATCCCGCTATTTTTAGGCCTGACTTTTTTTTTCTCCTTCTATTTTCGGGTTGTTCTATTTCCGGAGCGTTTTTTCCGCTCCGCTTAATCCCGGGACGGTTTTTCCTAATGATGATCCTGGACGGGAGGCTGGATCCCGGCCCGGCAGCTCCACCAACAAAGCAGGAAGTTCATCCATGTTTTCCCATTTTTCCCCGAATTAGCAGAAAGTTTATCCACGTTTTCCCATTTTTCCCCGAATTAGCAGAAAGTTTATCCACGTTTTCCCGTTTTTCCCCGAATTAGCAGAGTTTATCCATGTTTTCCCATTTTTCCCTGAATTAGCAGAAAGTTTATCCACGTTTTCCCATTTTTCCCTGAATTAGCAGAAAGTTTATCCACATTTTCCCATTTTTCCCCGAATTAGCAGAAAGTCCATCCGTGTTTTCCCATTTTTCCCTTAATTAGCAGAAAGTTCCTCCATGTTTTCCCATTTTTCCCTGAATTAGCAAAAAGTTCATCCACATTTTCCCATTTTTCCCCGAATTAGCACAAAGTTGATCCATGTTTTCCCATTTTTCCCCGAATTAGCAGAAAGTCCATCCGTGTTTTCCCATTTTTCCCTGAATTAGCAGAAAGTTGATCCACGTTTTCCCATTTTTCCCTGAATTAGCAGAAAGTTGATCCACGTTTTCCCATTTTTCCCTGAATTTGGTGCTCGGGAGAGCGGTGGGAAGGTTCCCACCAGCACAAGTCGGGATGGACACGGGGATGGACGTGGTTTGGGATTTTGCTTCCCAAATCCCGGTTTTCAGGCCCAAATTGTGCCTCTGGAGGGGAAGGAGCTGATGGAATTCCAGGATCCGGGCCGGCAGATCCATGACCGATGGATTTCCATCCGGTGTTGGATAATCATCGGATCCATGGAGGCCCAGGGGATGCTTGGGAAGTTTGGAGGATCCCTGGTCTCTCCCTTATCCCTCTGTGTCCCGATTTTCCACCCCAAAACCGGCTCCGGATGTTCCCTGCACCTGGAGACGGGGATTGAAGGGTGGGAGGTGGGATAGGGGTCACCTGGGATGGGAACTGGGAATCATCTGATGTGGGAACTGGGATGGGAATCACCTGGGATGGGAACTGGGAATCGTCTGATGTGGGATTCAGGATAGGGGTCACCTGGGATGGGATCTGGGAATCATCTGATTTGGGATTTGGGATAGGGATCACCTGGGATGGGAACTGGGAATCGTCTGATATGGGATTTGGGATAGGGGTCACCTGGGATGGGACCTTGGGATCGTCTGATGTGGGATTTGCGATAGGAATCACCTGGGATGGGAACTGGGAATCGTCTGATGTGGGAACTGGGACAGGAATCACCTGGGATGGGAACTGGGAATCGTCTGATGTGGGAACTGGGACAGGGATCACCTGGAATGGGAACTGGGAATCGTCTGATGTGGGATTTGGGATAGGAATCACCTGGGATGGATCCTGGGGGTTCATCCAGTGTGGAATCTGGGAGAGGGATCACCTGGGATGGGAACTGGGAATCATCTGATGTGGGATTTGGGATAGGAATCACCTGGGATGGGAACTGGGAATCATCGGATGTGGGATTTTGGGATAGGGGTCACCTGGGATGGGGCCTTGGGGTCATCTGATGTGGGAACTGGGACAGGGATCACCTGGGATGGGAACTGGGAATCATCTGATGTGGGAACTGGGATGGGAATCACCTGGGATGGGAACTGGGAATCATCTGATGTGGGAACTGGGATAGGAATCACCTGGGATGGGTCCTGGGGGCTCATCCAGTGTGGAATCTGGGATAGGGATCACCTGGGATGGGAACTGGGGATCATCGAGTGTGGGATTTGGGATAGGAATCACCTGGAATGGATCCTAGGGGTTCATCTGGTGTGGAAAAGGGGTGGGGATGTCCTGGGGGATCCTCCAGGATGGGATCTGGGATAGGGATCACCTGGGATGGGATCTGGAGGATCATTGAGTGTGGGATTTGGGATAGAAATCATCTGGGATGGATCCTGGGGGTTCATCCAGTGTGGAATCTGGGATAGGGATCACCTGGGACGGGAACTGGGGATCATCTGATGTGGGATTCGGGATAGGGGTCACCTGGGATGGCAACTGGGAATCATCTGATGTGGGATTTTGGGATAGGGATCACCTGGGATGGGTCCTGGGAGATCATCTGGTGTGGAATCTGGGATAGGGATCAGCTGGGATGGGAACTGGAGGATCATCGAGTGTGGGATTTGGGATAGGAATCACCTGGAATGGATCCTGGGCGTTCATCTGGTGTGGAAAAGGGGTGGGGATGTCCTGGGGGATCCTCCAGGATGGGATCTGGGGTAGGGATCAGCTGGGATGGGATCTGGGACATCATCCGGGATGGGATCTGGGACCACGTGGGATGGCAGCTGAGGGATCCCTTGGAATGCACCACGGGGAATCGGCCGGGGTGGGACCTGGGGTGGGTTTAGGGTGGGACACGTGGATCACCTGGAACGGGATGTGGCCTGGGGGGGATCCCTTGGGATGCGGCTCGAGGGGAAATCTCCTGGATCCAGCCTGGGGCAGCCGATCCCACCTCCACCGCTGCCGATCTCCCACCGCTTTTCCATGGATTTTCCAACAGAAATTCCACCCAGGGCTCCAGCACCACCCAAACCCAGGGATCCAACCCCGCCCCCATTGCTCCCCTTTCCCTGCTCACCCGGGCACCGTTTTTCCCCTAAAATGGAATTTTTAAGGAGAAAAGCAGCTCAGGAGCCCCCCAGCATCCCCCATCCTACGGGGCTGGAGATGTTTCAGCTCCAGTCCCGTGGGATCCATCCCAAATTCTCCCCATTCCCTCGAATTTCGGCAGCCCGGGATGTTTCCATCCCGTTTCAACAGCGAGGCTTTACAAACACACGGATTAAACGCGGCGGAAACAACGCGAGGTTTTCCCAAAGGATTTTTTTCCCGGTTTTCCCCCTTTTTCCCCTTCCAGGCCCTCTGGAGCCGCGGTAACTCTGCCCTTAAGCAAACACGACGTCGCGCCTGGGAAATGGCTCCGGGAAGAGGAGGCCCCTCCACATCCAGCTGCCAGGAAAAAGTCTGGAAAAACGGCTCTGGAAGCGGGATGGATCCCGGTCGGCGGCGGGAGGGGGTGGGGATGCCGTGGAGGGGAGCTGGGTTGGGAAATCCAGGCGGGTTCTGCACGGGGGGGGATGAAAACAAAGCCCAAAAATTCATTCCCAAACTCGTTTTTCCGATGTTTTCTTTGGGAAAAAAAAACCGGTTCCGTTTCCCAGGGGGAATTCTGAACCTGTTTCGAAGGGATTTTTCTCCCCGGTTTTCCACTTTCGGGTCCTTTGGGAAAGGAGGAATTCCTGCCTGCGGGAGAAATGAAAAACCCACACAAACCATCCCAAAACCGGGCACGGGAAATGCGGGAAGCGATGTCCAGGGACGGCCAAAATGATGGAGAACGGAAAAATCGGGAGCCAACCCCAACATGGATTCTGAGGCTGCAGCAGATGGGGAAGAGCTCTGGGGGAAAATCCCTGGGTTTGGGGCTGGAGGGGGCGGGGTTATCCCACATGGAATTCTGGGGATGGGGAGAGGGAACAGCAGGACAGGGAGAGGGGGATGGGCGGGAGGAGGAGAGGGAAAGAAAGGACAAGGGGAGAAGGAAAAGTGGGATCAGGAGAAGGGACAAGGAAAAGTGGGATCAGGAGATGGAGACAAGGGAGGGACAAGGGGGAGCAGGAATTGGGGACAGGAAGAAGCGGGAGAGGGGGAAAAACATGGAATAAACGGGACCAGGAGATGGGGACACGCGGGATCAGGAGAAGGGAGCAGCGGGAAAGGAAAAGTGGGATCAGGAGATGGAATGGATCAGGGGAAAGGAAAGGAAAGGAAAGGAAAGGAAAGGAAAGGAAAGGAAAGGAAAGGAAAGGAAAGGAAAGGAAAGGAAAGGAAAGGAAAGGAAGGAAAGGAAGGAAAGGAAAGGAAAGGAAAGGAAAGGAAAGGAAAGGAAAGGAAAGAAAGGAAAGGAAAGGAAAGGAAAGGAAAGGAAGGAAAGGAAAGGAAAGGAAAGGAAAGGAAAGGAAAGGAAAGGAAAGGAAAGGAAAGGAAAGGAAAGGAAAGGAAAGGAAAGGAAAGGAAAGGAAAGGAAAGGAAAGGAAAGGAAAGGAAAGGAAAGGAAAAGGGGAAAGGAAGAAAGGAAAGGAAAGGAAAGGAAAGGAAAGGAAAGGAAAGGAAAGGAAAGGAAAGGAAAGGAAAGGAAAGGAAAGGAAAGGAAAGGAAAGGAAAGGAAAGGAAAGGAAAGGACTTTGGGCCAGGGATAAATGGGAACAGGAGAAAAATGGGAAAAAAAAGGGAACCTGAAAAAATCAGGAGATGGGGACAAGTGTGACCAGGAGAGGGATCAGTGGGAGCAGTGGACAAGGAAAAGTGGGAGCAGGAGAAGGGGACAAGAGGGAGCAGGAATTGGGGACAGGAAGAACCGGGAGAGGAGGAAAAACATGGAATAAACGGGACCAGGAGATGGGGACAAGCTGGATAAGGAGAGGGGAGCAGGGGACAAGGAAAAGTGGGATCAGGAGATGGAGACAAGGGAGGGGATAAGAGAGACAGGAAGAACCGGGAGAGGGGAATATGGGACTGAAATATGGAATAAACAGGACCAGGAGATGGGGACAAGTGGAATGAGGAGAAGGGACAAGGGGACAAGGAAAAGTGGGAGCAGGAGGAAAACGTGGGAGCAGGACGCGGCTTTGAGCTGAGACGATCCCAGAGCCCCCGCGAGGAGGGGGCGCCTCCCCAGCCCCTCCATCCCAGTTTTCCCGGCATTCCCAAGGCTCAGGATGAATCCCAAGGGATTTTGCGGAGGCTCCTCCCGGGAACCTCTGGCTGCCTCCACATTCCAAAGGGCTCCTGTCCCCTTCCAGCGCCCAAACTCCAATCACCACAATGATCCCGAGGGGATCGATCCCGAGCCAATCGATCCCGAGCGGATCAATCCTGAGGGAATCAATCCCGAGGGGATCAATCCTGAGGGGACCTATCCCGAGCAGATCAATCCCGAGCGGCTCGATCCCGAGGGAATCGATCCCAAGCCGATCGATCCCGAGCCGATCAATCCCGAGGGGACCGATCCCGAGGGAATCAATCCCGAGCAGATCAATCCTGAGCAGATCAATCCTGAGCCGATCAATCCCGAGGGAATCGATCCCAAGCGGATCAATCCCGAGCCGATCGATCCCAAGTAGATCGATCCCGAGGGAATCAATCCCGAGCCAATCAATCCCGAGCCAATCAATCCCAAGCGGATCAATCCCGAGTGGATCAATCCGAGGGAATCAATCCCGAGCCGATCAATCCCAAGGGAATCAATCCCGAGCGGATCAATCCCGCGCCGATCAATCCTGAGCCAATCGATCCCGAGCCGATCAATCCCGAGGGGATCGATCCCGAGCTGATTGATCCCGAGGGAATCGATCCCGAGCCAATCCATCCCGAGCCGATCAATCCTGAGCCGATCAATCCCGAGCCGATCGATCCCGAGCCAATCGATCCCGAGCCGATCAATCTCGAGCAGATCAATCCCGAGCGGCTCGATCCCGAGGGAATCGATCCCAAGCCGATCAATCCCGAGGGAATCGATCCCGAGCCGATCGATCCCGAGGGAATTCGGAGCGTGAAATCCAACCCGGGATGGGATTTCCCACCCAGCCAGGGATTTCCGGCATCCCGGGATGGGCACAGGAGGCTCCGGCTGGGACGGGACCGACCGGGAAAAGGAGTCGGGAGGCGCCGGGAGAGTTCGGGAACTCCGGGAAGGATCCCGGATCCCGCAGCGACCGCGGACCCGCGGGGGATGAATTCCCGCCAAAACCCTCTCCATCCCAAAATTCCCCCAACCCCAAAAGTCGGGAATTCCCTGCAGGGGTTCAGCTCCCGGTTTTTCCCGGAGCTGGAGCTGTCAGGAATTGGGAAAACTGGGAATTCACGGGAATTCAGCCCCGCGTGACCGCAGCCCCATCCCGACGGGAATTTGGGAATCTTTTCCCTCTTTTCTCCGCCGGGATGGGCGGGAGGACGCGGCTGCTGCTCCGGGAAACCCCCCAGGGATAAGGAATGAAAAATTCCCCCCCATTCCCAGCTCCGCCCTTCGGGATCCCGGCGCTTCCCGCTTTTTCTCCATCCATGAAATTCCCGCTTTGGTCCAAACAGATCCCAAAGCAGCTCCGGAAAGGAGAAATCCCAAAAAAAAAAAGAGCCCAGGAAGAGCTGAAAAGAGGGAAAAACAGCTCAGCATCGCCTCCATCCCTGCTTTTCCCGGGTTTCAGCCCATCCATGGAAGCACAGCTCCCCCTATCCCGCTTTTTCCCGCAATTCCCGCTTTTCTCCTGAAAAACGAGCCCGCCCCGAGCCGAGATCAGCGGGAATTTTATTATCCCAGCCGGGAATTCCAAGTCTTTTCCAGGCGGTGAGGGTTGGAGGCGGGAATCGGAACCCTCCGGAAGGGATTTGTTGTTTCCCAAAATAAAATTCCCAAATTCCCAAATCCGGGTTCGCGGACCGAGGAGCTTTGCTGGGATCCAAGGGAATTCTGGCTCCCAGGGATTCGCGATTCCCTGGAATCCGAGTCCCGGGAAAGCGCCCGGGCTCGCCTTGGGGAGCGGAGTTTTCCAAGCTTTTCCAGGATTTCCGTTTCTCCGGGATGAGCAGCGCTGGTGCCGGCCCCGCTGGATGGAGAATTCCCAGCTGGATGCAGAATTCCTGCTGGATGGAGAATTCCTGCTGCATGGAGAATTCCCGTTGGATGAAGAATTCCCAGTGGATGCAGAATTCCTGCTGGATGGAGAATTCCTGCTGCATGGAGAATTCCCGTTGGATGAAGAATTCCCAGTGGATGAAGAATTCCCGCTGGATGGAGAATTCCCGATGGATGGAGAATTCCCACTGGATAAAGAATTCCCGTTGGATGAAGAATTCCCGATGGATGGAGAATTCCCGATGGATGGAGAATTCCCGATTGATGAAGAATTCCCCACTGGATGGAGAATTCCCGCTGGATGGAGAATTCCTGCTGGATGGAGAATTCCCATTGGATGAAGAATTCCCCAGGATGGAGAATTCCCAGTGGATGGAGAATTCCTGCTGGATGAAGAATTCCCGATGGATGGGGAATTCCTGCTGGATGGAGAATTCCCAACAGGATGGAGAACTCCTGCCGGATGAAGAATTCCCACTGGATGGAGAATTCCTGCGGGATGGAGAATTCCCGATGGATGGAGAATTCCCACTGGATGGAGAATTCTCGCTGCATGGAGAATTCCCGATGGATGGAGAATTCCCAGTGGATGGAGAATTCCTGCTGGATGGAGAATTCCCATTGGATGAAGAATTCCCAACAGGATGGAGAATTCCCAGTGGATGGAGAATTCCCGTTGGATGAAGAATTCCCGATGGATGGGGAATTCCTGCTGGATGGAGAATTCCCAACAGGATGAAGAACTCCTGCCGGATGAAGAATTCCCACTGGATGGAGAATTCCCGCTGGATGGAGAATTCCCGATGGATGGAGAATTCCCAATTCCCGAGAGCTCTGGATGCTCTTCCCGGGGGAGCCGTGGAGGGAAGAGGCTCCCGCATCCCGATCCCGCAGATTCCTGAGGAATTCTTCCGCAATTCCTCCCCAAAAAAGTCCTTCCCCAAAAGCCACGGGAAAATCCTAAAAGGGATTTGGGATCCCTAAAAGGGATTTGGGATCCCTAAAACCAGATTTGGATCCCTAAAAGGGAACCTGGGATCCCTAAAATGGGATTTTGATCCTTAAAAGGGATTGGGGAGCCCTAAAAATGGGATCTGGGATTCCTAACAAAGGGAATTTTGATCCCTAAAAAGGGAATTTGGGATCCTTAAGGGATTTGGGATCCCTAAAAGAGATTTGGGATCCCTAAAAAGGAAATTTGGGATCCTTAAGAGATTTGGGATTCCTAAAAAGGAATTTGGGATCTCTAAAAGGGATTTGGGATTCCTAAAAGGAATTTGGATCCTTAGAAAGGGATTTGGGACCATTAAATGGAATTTGGATCCCGAAAAAGGGAACCTGGGATCATTAAAAAGGGATTTGGGATCCCTAAAATCGAATTTGGGATCATTAAAATGGAATTTTGATCCTTAAAAGAGATTTGGGATCCCTAAAAAGGGAATTTGGGATCTCTAAAAAGGGATTTGGGATCCCTAAAACCAGATTTGGATCCTTAAAAAAAGGGAATCTGGGATCCCTAAAAATGGGATTTGGGATCCCTAAAAAGGGAATTTGGGATCACTAAAAAGGGATTTGGGATCATTAAAAGGGATTTAAGGAACCTGGGAGCCCTTAAAGGGAATTTGGGAGCCCTGGGAAGGGATTTGGGATCATTAAAAGGGATTTGGGATCCCTAAAACCAGATTTGGATTCCTAAAAAGGATTTGGGATCTCTAAAAGGGATCTGGGATTCCTAAAAGGAATTTGGATCCTTACAAAGGGATTTGGGATCCTTAAATGGAATTTGGATCCCGAAAAAGGGATTTGGGATCCCTAAAAAGGGAATCTGGGATCCCTAAAAATGGGATTTGGGATCATTAAAATGGAATTCTGATCCTTAAAAGGGATTTGGGATCCTTAAAAATGGGATCTGGGATTCCTAATAAAGGGAATTTTGATCCCTAAAAAGGGAATTGGGGATCACTAAAAAGGGATTTGGGATCATTAAAGGGGATTTGGGATCCCTAAAACCAGATTTGGATCCCTAAAAGGGAATTTGGGATCTCTAAAAGGGATTTGGGATCCCTAAAAAGAGAATCTGGGATCCTTAAGGGATTTGGGATCCCTAAAAGGGATTTGGGATCCCTGAAACCAGATTTGGATCCCTAAAAGGGATTTTAGGATCTCTAAGCAGGGATTTGGGATCCCTAAAATGGGATTTTGATCCTTAAAAGGGATTTGGGATCCTTAAAAATGGGATCTGGGATTCCTAACAAAGGGAATTTTGATCCCTAAAAAGGGAATTTGGGATCCCTAAAAAGGGAATTTGGGATCACTAAAAAGGGATTTGGGATCATTAAAAGGGATTTAAGGAACCTGGGAGCCCTTAAAGGGAATTTGGGAGCCCTGGGAAGGGATTTGGGATCATTAAAAGGGATTTGGGATCTCTAAAACCAGATTTGGATCCCTAAAAGGGAATTCGGGATCCCTAAAAAGGGGTTTTGGAGTCCTAAAAGGGATTTGGGGTCATTAAAAGGGAATTTTGATCCCTGAAAAGGGAATTTGATCCTTAAAAGGGGATTTGGGATCATTAAAAAGGCATTTGGGATCCCTAAAAATGGGATTTGGGATCATTTATGGGATTTGAATCCTTAAAAGGGATTTGGGATCCTTAAAAGGGAATTTGGGATCTCTAAAAGGGAATTTGGGAGCCCTAAAAAGGGATTTTGATCCTTACAAGGGATTTGAGATCCTTAAAAAGGGAATTTGGATCCTTAAAAGGGATTTGGGATCCTTAAAAATGGGATCTGGGATTCCTAATAAAGGGAATTTTGACCCCTAAAAAGGGAATTTGGGATCCCTAAAAGGGAATTTGGGGATCTCCAGAAGGGATTTGGGATTCCTAAAAGGGAATTCAAATCCTTAAATGGATTTGGGATCATGAAAAAGGATTTGGGATCTCTAAAATGAATCTGAGATCTCTAAAATGATTTGGGATCCCTAAAAAGAATTTGGGATCCATAAAAGGGATTTGGATCCCTAAAAGGGATTTGGGATTCCTAAAAAGGGATTTGGGATTCCTAAAACCAGATTTGGATCCCTAAAAAGGGAATTTGAACCTTTAAAGGGATCCGGGATCTCTAAAAGGATTTGGGATCATTAAAAAGGATTGGGGTTCTCTAAAAGGATTTGGGATCCCCAAAAAGGATTTGGGATCTCTAAAAGGGATCTGGATCCATAAAAGGGAATTTGGGATCTCTAAGCAGGGATCTGGGATTCCTAAAAGCGAATTCGAACCTTTAAAGGGAATTAGGATCATGAAAAAGGATTTGGGAGCCCTAAAAGGGATTTGGGATCCCTAAAAGCGATTTGGGATCATGAAAAAGGATTTGGGATCTCTAAAAGGAATTTGGGATCCACAAAAGGGATTTGGGATCCCTAAAAAGGATTTGGGATCTCTAAAAGGGATTTGGATCCCTAAAAGGGAATTTGGGATCTCTAAGAAGGGATCTGGGATCCCTAAAAGCGAATTCGAACCTTTAAAGGGATTTGGGCTCCCCAAAGCCGGGAGCTTTCCCAGATTATCCCAAGGCTTTTCCCCACCCTTCCCTCACCGGGCAGGACCCGAACTTCGGGAATCTTTTCCCACCGGATCCGGGCCCTGGGATGGCCCCGGGGGAGCCCAAAGGCCCCTCCTGACCCCAAAGGATTCCTGGCAGCTTTTCCATAAATCCCACCAATCCCAGCCCGACCCCAAAGGATTCCCAGCCCCTTTTCCATGGATCCCATCAATCCCAGCTGGATCCCAAAGGATTCCCAGCCGCTTTTCCATGGATCCCATCAATCCCAGCCCGATCCCAAAGGATTCCCGGCCCCTTTTCCATGGATCCCATCAATCCCAGCCCAATCCCAAAGGATTCCCAGCCCCTTTTCCATGGATCCCATCAATCCCAGCCCCATCCCAAAGGATTCCCAGCCGCTTTTCCATCAATCCCAGCCCCATCCCAAAGGATTCCCAGCCCCTTTTCCATGGATCCCATCAATCCCAGCCCCATCCCAAAGGATTCCCGGCAGCTTTTCCATGGATCCCAAAAATCCCAGCCTGATCCCAAAGGATTCCAGCAGCTTTTCCATGGATCCCAGCCCGATCCCAAAGGATTCCCAGCCCCTTTTCCATAAATCCCATCAATCCCAGCTGGACCCCAAAGGATTCCCGGCCCCTTTTCCATGGATCCCACCAATCCCAGCCCGATCCCAAAGGATTCCCAGCCCCTTTTCCATGGATCCCATCAATCCCAGCCCGATCCCAAAGGATTCCCGGCCCCTTTTCCATGGATCCCACCAATCCCAGCCCCGCATTCCCGGGAATGTCCACAGGAAATCCGGGATCAGCGGAATTTGGGAATTTTTTTTTCCATCCGGCTCCAAATTGGGCCCGAAAAAATCCCCAATAAAGGGGGGAACGCAATTAAAAACTAAATTAATTCAAAATTAATTAAAAAGGAATTAAAATTTCAAAATTAATTAAAAATCAATTTAAAAGCCTTTAAAAATGAGTTCAGAATGAATTGGAAATGAATTCAAAATTAATTCAAAATCAATTAGAAATTAATTCAAAATAAAAAATCAATTCAAAATCAATTAATCAATTAAATAATCAATGAAATCCATTCAAAATCAATTCAAAATCAATTAATTAAATAATCAATGAAATCAATTCAAAATCAATCAATTAATTAATCAATTAAATCCATTCAAAATCAATTAATTAATTAAATAATCAATTCAATCCATTCAAAATCAATTCAGAATCCCGCATGGAAGCCCCAGCTCGGCATTCCCAGCCCGGATTCCCCGAATTCCCGGATTTTGGGGGAATTTTCCTCTCCGTGCTCCCCTGGGAGCTCCAGGATTCCCGGAATTCCCGGATTTTGGGGGAATTTCCCTCTCCGTGCTCCCCTGGGAGCTCCAAGATTCCCTGAATTCCCGGATTTTGGGGGAATTTTCCTCTCCGCGCTCCCCCAGTGCCGTCGGGGAGCTCCAGGATTCCTGGGATTCCCCAAGCCGGGAATGGCTCCTTGGGAACGCGGAAATTCCGGCTCCGCCGCCGGGCCCGGAACGGCCGAGGCCGAAGCTCCGGCGGCGCCCCCGGAATTCCAGCCGGGATTCGGGGCTGGATCCCGCTCCCAACCTCGGGAGAGGCTCCAGAGGGGAACAATCCATCCCGAAATTCCCAGATCCCGAGGAAATTCCGGATCCTGCGGCTTCCCAGGGATCCCAGGGGAGCGGGAATAAACGGCGGGATCGGGAAATGCGGGAACGGGACCGGGACGGACGCGGCCGATCCCAAACCGGCTCCGGCTCCTCCTCGTCTCCGGTGCCGATCCCGGAGCCTCCGGATGCTCCCGGGAAAGCGGCGACGCCGCTCGGCACCGAGCTCGTTAACGAGGGCAGTTAATTGGCCTCGGGAGCCATCCCGGAGCCATCCCGGAGCCGGATCCCTCGGGAAAGGCGGAGCCACTGGATCCAAGGATTTCTCACCCCGATCCCTCTGCAGCCGGCGCGGGCCCCGGATCCTTCCGGGATGGGTCATTCCGGGATGGGTCATTCCAGGCCGGATCCTTCTGGGATGGGTCATTCCAGGATGGGTCATTCCAATGATGGGTCATTCCAGGGATGGGTCATTCCGGGCTGGACCTTTCCAGGCTGGACAATTCCAGGCCGGATCATTCCAGGCCAGACCATTCCACCCTGGATCATTCCAGGCCGGCTGTCCCAGACCATTCCAGGCCGGATCATTCCCATCTGGATCATCCCAACCCCGCCCATTCCAACCTGGATCATTCCCAGCTGGTTCATTCCAGGCCAGACCATTCCAGGCCGCACATTCCAACCCAGCTCATTCCACACTGGCTGCCCCGGCTCGTTCCAGGCCACATCATTCCAAGCTGAACCATTCCAAGCCGGATCATCCCAGGCTGGATCATCCAAGCCAGATCATTCTAACCTGGATCACTCCAGGCCAGATCATTCCAACCCAGCTCATTCCAAGCCAGATCATTCCAGGCTGGATAATTCCAGGTTGGATCATTCCAAGCCAGACCATTCCAAACTGGATCATTCCAACCCAGACCATTCCAGGCCGGCTGTCCCAGATCATTCCAGGCTGGACAATTCCAGGCCGGATCATTCCAAGCTGGATCATTCCAAGCCAGACCATTCCCAGCTGGTTCATTCCAGGCTGGATCATTCCCAACCCACATCATTCCAAACTGGACCATTCCAGGCCGGCTGTCCCGGATCATTCCAGGCTGGATCATTCCAGGCCAGACCATTCCCAGCTGGTTCATTCCAGGCTGGACAATTCCAGGTTGGATCATTCCCATCTGGATCATTCCAACCCGGATCATTCCAGGCTGGACCATTCCAACCCAGACCATTCCAACCTGGATCATTCCAACCCAGACCATTCCAGGCCAGACCATTCCCAGCTGGTTCATTCCAGGCCGGATCATTCCCATCTGGATCATTCCAACCCGGATCATTCCAGGCTGGACCATTCCAAGCCGGCTGTCCTGGATCATTCCAACCCAGACCATTCCAACCCGGACCATTCCAGGCTGGATCATTCCAACCCAGACCATTCCAGGCCAGACCATTCCCAGCTGGTTCATTCCAGGCCGGATCATTCCCATCTGGATCATTCCAACCCGGATCATTCCAAGCCAGACCATTCCCAGCTGGTTCGTTCTAGGCTGGATCATTCCCAACCCACATCATTCCAAACTGGACCATTCCAGGCCGGCTGTCCCAGATCATTCCAGGCTGGATCATTCCAGGCCGGATCATTCCCATCTGGATCATTCCAGGCCAGACCATTCCCAGCTGGTTCATTCCAGGCTGGACAATTCCAGGTTGGATCATTCCCATCTGGATCATTCCAACCCGGATCATTCCAACCCGGATCATTCCAAGCCAGACCATTCCCATCTGGATCATTCCAACCCGGATCATTCCAACCCGGATCATTCCAAGCCAGACCATTCCCAGCTGGTTCATTCTAGGCTGGATCATTCCCATCTGGATCATTCCAACCTGGACCATTCCAGGCCAGCTGTCCCGGATCATTCCAGGCTGGACAATTCCAGGCCAGATCATTCCAGGCCGGATCATTCCCATCTGGATTATTCCAACCCGGACCATTCCAGCCCGGACCATTCCAACCCGGATCCTCCAAAAGGGGACGGACGATCCACGCCCCGGAACGATCCCATTCCCACCCCCGGCCGGACCCCACCAAACAAATCAGGGAAAACTCGGGAAGGCGAACCCTGAGGAGCACCGGGAGAGCCGAAAAATTCCAGGAGATTCCCAGCAAGGCCCAGAAAAGCGGAATTGCTGCCCCACAGACCCCGCTGACAGCGGGACGGGATCCAGGGACGGGCGGGAAGCGGGATCGGGATCCGTCCGCGTTCCCGGCGTTCCCGGGGCCGTCACTCGTAGCACAGGAAGCGGAGGAGCCGCGCGGGAATTTCCAGCCGGGAGAGCTTCTCCAGAGCCCGCGGCCCCGCGGCGCGACGGACGCTGAGGCGGCACAGCTGGGACAGGCGCAGCGGCGTTCCTGCGGAAAAACGGGATTGGGGTGGGATCGGGAATGGGATGGGATCGGGAACGGGATTGGGATGGGATGCGGGAATGGGATTGGAATGGGATGGGATTGGGATGGGATCGGGAATGGGATGGGATGGGATTGGGATCGGGAATGGGAACGGGAATAGGATGGGCTGATCCACAGCAGGGAATTCCCAGCTGGGACAGGCGCAGGGGCGTTCCTGCGGGAAAACGGGATGGGAACGGGATTGGGATGGGATCGGGAATGGGATCCGGGAATGGGATGGGCTGATCCACAGCAGGGAATTCTGAGCTGGGACTAATTCAGTGGTGTTCCTGCGGGAAAACGGGATGGGAACGGGATTGGAATGGGATTGGGAATGGGATGGGCTGAGCCACAGCAGGGAATTCCCAGCTGGGACAGGCACAGGGGCGTTCCTGCAGGAAAACGGGATTGGGATGGGATCGGGAATGGGATTGGAATGGGATTGGGATTGGGATCGGGAATGGGATGGGCTGATCCACAGCAGGGAATTCCCAGCTGCGACAGGCGCAGCGGCGTTCCTGCGGAAAAACGGGATGGGGTGGGATCGGGAATGGGATGGGATCGGGAACGGGATTGGGATGGGATCGGGAATGGGATTGGGAATGGGATGGGATTGGGATCGGGAATGGGAACGGGAATGGGATGGGCTGATCCACAGCAGGGAATTCCCAGCTGGGACAGGCGCAGCGGCGTTCCTGCGGGAAAACGGGATGGGGTGGGATCGGGATGGGATCGGGAATGGGATCCGGGAATGGGATCCGGGAATGGGATGGGCTGATCCACAGCAGGGAATTCTGAGCTGGGACTAATTCAGTGGTGTTCCTGCGGGAAAACGGGATGGGAACGGGATTGGAATGGGATCGGGAATGGGATGGGCTGAGCCACAGCAGGGAATTCCCAGCTGGGACAGGCACAGGGGCGTTCCTGCAGGAAAACGGGATTGGGATGGGATCGGGAATGGGATTGGAATGGGATTGGGATTGGGATCGGGAATGGGATGGGCTGATCCACAGCAGGGAATTCCCAGCTGCGACAGGCGCAGTGGCGTTCCTGCGGAAAACGGGATGGAAACAGGATTGGAATGGGATCGGGAATGGGATGGGAACGGGATTGGGATGGGATCGGGAATGGAATGGGATCGGGAATGGGATTGGAATGGGATGGGAACGGGATGGGAACAGGATTGGGATGGGATTGGAATGGGATGGGCTGACCCACAGCAGGGAATTCCCAGCTGGGACAGGCGCAGGGGCGTCTCTGCGGAAAAAACGGGATGGGAACGGGATTGGGATGGGATCGGGAATGGGATGGGAAGGGGAATGGGATGGGAACGGGATTGGGATGGGATCGGGATGGGATCGGGAACAGGACTGGGATGGGATCAGGATGGGAATGGGAATGGGATTGGGATGGGATCAGGAATGGGATGGGCTGATCCAGAGCAGGGAATTCCCAGCCGGGACAGGCGCAGCGGCGTTCCTGCGGAAAAACAGGATGGGAATGGGACTGGGATGGGATCGGGAACAGGATGGGAACAGGACTGGGATGGGATTGGGAATGGGATGGGCTGATCCACAGCAGGGAATTCCCAGCTGGGACAGACTCAGTGGTGTTCCTGCGGGAAAACGGGATTGGGATGGGATCGGGAATGGGATCAGGAATGGGATGGGATCGGGAATGGGATGGGCTGATCCACAGCACGGAATTCCCAGCTGGGACAGGCTCAGAGGGGTCTGTGCAGGGAAAATGGGATCGGAATGGGATCGGAATGGGATCGGGAGTGGGAGCGGGAATGGGATCAGGAGTGGGATCAGGAATGGGATCGGGAATGGGATCAGAGGGGGAGGAGCTGCTCCAGAGCAGGGAATTCCCAGCCGGAATCGCCCCAGCCATGGGAACGAGCCTGGCCCAACCCCCCCAGCCCCGGTGGGATGCGATTCCCGCTGGGAACGGCTCCATCCCGGCTCCCTCCCCTGCCTGGATGGGATTATTGGAGCCAGGGAATTGTTTCGGTTGGAAAAGATCCCCTGGGATGGAATCCGAGCGTTCCCAGCCATCCTTCGGCGCCACATCCAGAGGGAAATCCCTCCGGGAATGGCGGCTCCCCCCTGCCCCGGGCACTTCCGAGGCCTCACCACCTTTTCCATGGAGAAATCTTCCCGAAAATCCAATCCCTGGCCCAGCCCGAGGCCGCTCCCTCTCCTCCTGTCCCATTTTCCTGGGATCGCTTCCCAAATCCCCCCGGCTGCCCCCTCCTCTCAGGGAATTCTGGGGATCCAGAAGTTCCCCCGATCCCGCTTTTCTCCATTCCAGGTCCTTTCCCAGCTCCCACAGCCGCTCCATTCCCAAAAATCCAACAGCAGCCCCGGATCACCCGCTCGGATCCACCGGGATTATCCCAAACTTCCCGATTTTGGCCGGATTAATCCCCAGCTTCCCAAATCCACGCCTACCCCGGAGCTGCTCCCAAAAAAAGCTGGAATTTGATCACCTGCCTTTTCCAGCAGAGCCGGGAGAGGCGGAACTCGAATCTTTTTAGGGATGCGCGGCCAGGCCGAGCTTAATGAGCTCCACGAATTAATTGGGATGAAGGAGAGACCGGAATTTAAGGATCCAAACCCAAAGGAAAACTAAAAACCCAACGGGAATTTGTGCGGGGAAGCAGCTCCGGGGGAATTCCCGGCAGCCGCGCGGAGGCAGCGGGAAACTCTGGAAAACACCGGGGAGGCAGCGGGAAACTCTGGAAAACGCCGCAGTGGCAGCGGGAAACTCCGGAAAGTGCCAGGGAGGCAGCGGGAAACTCCGGAAAACGCCGCGGTGGCAGCGGGAAACTCCGGAAAACGCCACGGCCGCGCCGGGATCCTTGGAATATCCAAGGCCGCGTCGGCCGGAGCAACCAAGGAACGGGATAATCCCTAAAAATCCTTCCGACCCCACGGAATTCCCGGGATTTAGGCTTCATCCCGCTTACTCTCGTAATATTCCAAGCACTTGGCGGCGGGGCTGCTGCTCCAGGTGTAATCCGAGGGTTTCTTGCCGCGGTTATCCCGGGCGTAGATATTCCCGCCGAATTCCACGAGCAGCTCCACGAGCTCGGCGTTCCGCGCCTTGGCCGCGTGGTGCAGCGCAGTCTCGTGCAGCTTGGCCGCGTTCACGTTGGCCCCTGGAAAAGCGGGAAAAATCCATCCGGGAAGAGCCCGGATCGGCCGGGGATACAGGGGGGGTTGGATGGGGAAACTGGGAAAAGTCTGTCTGGGAAAAATCAGGCTCACAATGAAATTAAGGAATGGTTTGACGGGAAAACAGGGAAAAGTCCATCCCGGAAAAGCCAGGCTCACCCAAAATTAGGGAATGGTTTCATGGGAAAACTGGGAAAAATCCGTCTGGGAAAAAGCTGGCTTGGTCTAAAATTAAGGAATGGTTTCATGGGAAAACTGGGGAAAATCTGTCTGGGAAGAGCCCGGCTCGGCCCGGGATTGAGGGGGGGTTGGATGGGGAAACTGGGAAAAATCTGTCTGGGAAAAGCTGGCGTGGCCCAGAATTAGGGAATGGTTTCGTGGGAAAACTGGGAAAAACCTGTCTGGGAAGAGCCGGGCTCAGCCCAGGATTGAGGGGTGGCTGGATGGGGAAACTGGGAAAAATCCACCTGGAAAAAGCCAGGCTTGGCCCGGAATTAGGGAATGGTTTGATGGGAACACCGGGAAAAACCCATCCTGGAAAATCCTGGCTCGCCCTGAAATTAAGGAATGGCTTGATGGGAGGGAAAAATCCATCTGGGAAGAGCCAGGCTGGGCCCAGAATTGAGGAATGGTTTGATGGGAAAACCGGGAAAAATCCAACCCAGAAAAGTTGGGCTCAGCCCGGAATTGAGGGATGGTTGGATGGGAAAACTGGGAAAAATCCATGTGGAAAAAGCCAGGCTTGGCCCGGAATTAGGGAATGGCTGATGGGAACAATGGGAAAAATCTGTCTGGGAAGAGCCCGGCTCGGCCTGGGATTGAGGGGGGTTGGATGGGAAAACTGGGAAAAATCCATCCTGGAAAAGTCGGGCTCACTCAAAATTAAGGAAAGGTTTCATGGGAAAACTGGGAAAAATCTGTGTGGGAAGAGCCCAGCTTGGCCCGGGACTGAGGAATGGTTGGATGGGGAAACTGGGAAAAATCCGTCTGGGAAAAAACTGGCTTGGTCTAAAATTAAGGAATGGTTTCACGGGAAAACTGGGAAAAATCTGTCTGGGAAGAGCCAGGCTCGGCCCGGGATTGAGGGATGGTTGGATGGGAAAACTGGGAAAAATCTGTCTGGGAAAAACCGGGCTCACAACGAAATTAAGGAATGGTTTGACGGGAAACCAGGGAAAAATCCGTCTGGGAAAAGCTGGCATGGCCTGGAATTAGGGAATGGTTTGATGGGAAAAATCTGTGTGGGAAGAGCCCGGCGCGGCCCGGGACTGAGGGATGGTTGGATGGGGAAACTGGGAAAAATCCATCCCGGAAAAGCCGGGCTCACCCAAAATTAAGGAACAGTTTGATGGGAACACAGAGAAAACCAGGAAAAATCCATCCCAGAAAAGCTGGGCTCAACCTGGAATTGAGGGATGGTTTGATGGGAAAACCGGGAAAAATCCATCCCAGAAAACCCCAGTTTGCACTGGAATTGAGGAATTTTGATGGGAAAACTGGGAAAAATCCATCCAAGAAAAACCAGGCTCGCAACGAAATTAAGGAATGGCGTGATGGGAACACAGAGAAAACCAGGAAAAATCCATCCCGGAAAAGCCGGGCTCGGCCCGGAATTGAGGGACGGTTTGATGGGAAACTGGGAAAAATCCATCCCGGAAAAGCCCGGCTTGGCCCAGAATTGAGGGATGGTTGGATGGGAAAACTGGGAAAAATCCATCCCGGAAAAGCCGGGCTCAGCCCGGAACTGAGGGACGCTTTGATGGGAAAACTGGGAAAAATCCATCCCGGGGAAATCCTGGCTCACCCAAAATGAAGGAACGTTTTGACGGGAAAACGAGGCCAGAACCTTCCCGTTTTTCCAGCCCCACGGGCAGAGCCAATTCCCGCTATCCCGGGAACCCCGGCCGGCTCCGAGGCCGCTCCCACGGCCGGAATTCCACAACCCCGGCACAGAGAGAGCTCCGACAACGCCGCGGGAAGATCCGAGCGCGGAACCTTCCCCGCTTTTCCCCCTCATTCGGCTCCCACGGAATTCCGAGGGGCGGAGGCGCTTCCCGGGGTGATTCCCGGGGCGATTCCCGAGGGAATATTCCCATTCCCGCTCCGCACCCGCCTGGAGCAGCAGCTTGGCGCAGCGCAGGTGCTGCCGGGCGCACGCCACGTGCAGGGGGGTCCCGAAGTGGCAGTCGTGGGCCTCCAGGTTGGCGCCGACGTCGATGAGCAGCTGCACGCACTCGGAGCTGCCTGAGGCACGGACGCGGGGAAAAACAGGGAAAATCGGAGTTAGAACGGGGAAATGGGAGGTGAAATGGGGAAAATCAGAGTTAGAACGGGGAAATGGGAGGTGAAATGGGGGAAATGGGAGGTGAAACGGGGAAAATCGGAGTTAGAATGGGGAAATGGGAGGTGAAATGGGGGAAATGGGAGGTGAAACAGGGAAAATCGGAGTTAAAATGGGGGAAATGGGAGGTGAAACGGGGGAAATCGGAGTTAAAATGGGGGAAATCGGAGTTAAAACGGGGAAAATCGGAGTTAGAACGGGGAAATGGGAGGTGAAACGGGGGAAATCGGAGTTAAAAAGGGGGAAATGGGAGGTGAAACGGGGGAAATCGGAGTTCAAACGGAAATCGGAGTTAGAACGGGGAAAATCGGAGTTAAAATGGGGAAAATCAGAGTTCAAACGGGGAAAATCGGAGTTAGAATGGGGAAATGGGAGGTGAAACGGGGGAAATCGGAGTCAGAACAGGGAAAATCCAAATTAAAATGGGGAAAATCGGAGTTAGAACGGGGAAATGGGAGGTGAAACGGGGGAAATGGGGGTTAAAATCGGAGAATCGGAGGTGAAACGGGGGAAATCGGAGTTAAAACGGGGACAATACAAATCAAAATGGGGAAAATCGGAGTTCAAACAGGGAAAATCGGAGTTAAAACGGGGAAATGGGAGGTGAAACGGGGGAAATCGGAGGTGAAACGGGAAAAAGCGGAGGTGAAACGGGGGAATCGGAGGTGAAACGGGGGAAATGGGGGTTAAAATCGGAGAATTGGAGGTGAAACGGGGGAAATCGGAGTTAAAACGGGGAAAATCCAAATTAAAATGGGGAAAATCGGAGTTCAAACAGGGAAAATCGGAGTTAAAATGGGGAAATCTGAGTTAAAATGGGAAATCCAAGTTCAAACTGGAAAATCCAAGTTGAAACTGGGAAATCTGAGTTCAAACTGGGAAAATCGGAATTCAAACGGGGAAAATCCAAGTTCAAACTGGGAAAATCCGAGTTCAAACTGGGAAAGTCCGAGTTGACACAGGAAAAAACCACTGGCATTTCCCACAAAACCCCTGGAAATCCCCAAAAAACCCCTGGAATTCTCACAAAACCCCTGGAAATCCCAAAAATCCCCACACCACCTCGTTCCCACCTGCCCCTTGTGAACACCAGCAGCGCCCGTGCCGTTCCCACCCCAAGAAAACCGTGGCAGGGCTTTCTCCCCAGGCCGGGAGCCGTGATTTTTCCATGGAAAAAGCGGGATTTGGGAATTACCGTTCATGCAGGCCTCGTGCAAGGGCGAGGCGAAGAGTGGCGGGGTCACGCCTGCACCGTGCGACAGCAGCGCCCGCACCATTCCCACCTCAAAGAAACCACCCGGGACTTTCTCCCCAGGCTGGGAGCCGCGATTTTCCATGGAAAAAGCGGGATTTGGGAATTACCGTTCATGCAGGCCTCGTGCAGGGGTGAGGCAGAAAAGAGCAGCAGGCTCATGCCTGCACCATGCGCCAGCAGCGCCCGCACCATTCCCACCCCAACGACAGCACCCGAGGCTTTCTCCCACACCCCGAGAGCCGCGATTTTTCCATGGAAAAAGCGGGATTCGGGAATTACCGTTCATGCAGGCCTCGTGCAGCGGCGAGGTGAAGAGCGGCGGGTTGACGCGGGCGCCGTGCGACAGCAGCACCCGCACCGTGAGACAGCAGCGCCCGCACCATTCCCACTTCCAAGAAACCACCCCGAGAGCCGCGATTTTTCCATGGAAAAGCCGGGATTTGGGAATTACCGTTCATGCAGGCCTCGTGCAGCGGCGAGGCGGTGAAGAGCGGCGGGTTGACGCGGGCGCCGTGCGCCAGCAGCAGCCGCGCGCACTCGGCGCTGCCCGAGGCGCAGGCGTCGCACAGCGGCGTGCTGCCGTCGATGTTCCGCGCGTCCACCTGCGGGAGAGGCCGGGTCACCGAAGCCGGTGGGAAAAACTCAGGCATTTGATAAAATTCCTGTTATCCCTGGAAAGGAAAAGCCTCTCCCCCGAGTCCTTGCGGTTGGAATGTTACCTTTATCCCCCCAGAAAACTACTACTCCAGCAGCCTTTGCGGCGTGCTGCCATCGATGTTCCGCGCGTCCACCTGCGGGAGAGGCCGGGGTCACCAAGGCTGGTGGGAAAAACTCAGGCATTTGAAAAAATTTGATAAAATTCCTTTTTTCCCTGGAAAGGAAAAGCCTCTCTCCCAAGTCCTTGTGGTTGGAATGTTACCTTTATCCCCCAGAAAACTACTACTCCCAGCAGCCTTTGCGGCGTGCTGCCGTCGATGTTCCGCGCGTCCACCTGCGGGAGAGGCCAGGTCACCAAGGCCGGTGGGAAAAAACTCAGGAATGTGAAAAATTCCTGTTATCCCTGGAAAGGAAAAGCCTCTCTCCCAAGTCCTTGCGGTTGGAATGTTACCTTTCCGCCCCACACCCAGAAAACTACCACTCCCAGCAGCCTTTGCGGCGTGCTGCCGTCGATGTTCCGCGCGTCCACCTGCGGGAGAGGCCGGGTCACCGAGGCCAGGCCGGTGGGAAAACTCAGGAATGTGAAAAATTCCGATAAAATTCCTTTTTTCCCTGGAAAGGAAAAGCCTCTCCCCCGAGTCCTTGCGGTTGGAATGTTACCTCTATCCCCCAGAAAACTACTACTCCCAGCAGCCTTTGCGGCGTGCTGCCATCGATGTTCCGCGCGTCCACCTGCGGGAGAGGCCGGGTCACCAAGGCCGGTGGGAAAAACTCAGGAATGTGAAAAATTCCTGTTTTCCCTGGAAAGGAAAAGCCTCTCCCACAAGTTCTTGCAGTTGGAATGTAACCTTCCCCCCAGAAAACTACTACTCCCAGCAGCCTTTGCGGCGTGCTGCCATCAATGTTCCATGCGTCCACCTGCGGGAGGATGTTGGGGTCACCGAGGCCAGGCCAGTGGGAAAACTCAGTAATGTGAAAAATTCCGATAAAATTCCTGTTATCCCTGAAAGGAAAAGCCTCTCCCCGAGTCCTTACGGTTGGAATGTTACCTTTCCACTCACACCCAGAAAACTACCACTCCCAGCAGCCTTTGCGGCGTGCTGCCGTCGATGTTCCGCGCGTCCACCTGCGGGAGAGGCCGGGTCACCAAGGCCGGTGGGAAAAACTCAGGAATGTGAAAAATTCCTGTTATCCCTGGAAAGGAAAAGCCTCTCTCCCAAGTCCTTGCGGTTGGAATGTTACCTTTCCGCCCCACACCCAGAAAACTACCACTCCCAGCAGCCTTTGCGGCGTGCTGCCGTCGATGTTCCGCGCGTCCACCTGCGGGAGAGGCCGGGTCACTGAGGCCGGTGGGAAAACTCAGGAATGTGAAAAATTCCGATAAAATTCCTTTTTTCCCTGGAAAGGAAAAGCCTCTCCCCCGAGTCCTTGCGGTTGGAATGTTACCTTTATCCCCCCAGAAAACTACTACTCCCAGCAGCCTTTGCGGCGTGCTGCCGTCGATGTTCCGCGCGTCCACCTGCGGGAGAGGCCAGGTCACCAAGGCCGGTGGGAAAAACTCAGGAATGTGAAAAATTCCTGTTATCCCTGGAAAGGAAAAGCCTCTCTCCCAAGTCCTTGCGGTTGGAAATGTTACCTTTCCACTCACACCCAGAAAACTACCACTCCCAGCAGCCTTTGCGGCGTGCTGCCGTCGATGTTCCGCGCGTCCACCTGCGGGAGAGGCCGGGTCCCCAAGGCCGGTGGGAAAAACTCAGGAATGTGAAAAATTCCTGTTATCCCTGGAAAGGAAAAGCCTCTCCCACAAGTTCTGGCGGTTGGAATGTTACCTTCCTTCCCCCAGAAAACTACCACTCCCAGCAGCCTTTGCGGCGTGCTGCCGTCGATGTTCCGCGCATCCACCTGTGGGAGGATGTCGGGCTCACCGAGGCCGGGCCGGTGGGAAAACTCAGGAATGTGAAAAATTCCTGTTATCCCTGGAAAGGAAAAGCCTCTCCCGCAAGTCCTTGCGGTCGGAATGTAACCTTCCTTCCCCCAGAAAACTACCACTCCCAGCAGCCTTTGCGGCTGCTCCCTTACCTGGTCCCCCGCCCTGCCCCTTCCCCCTGCTCATTGGTTCCGATGCTTTCCAACCTTTTCCATGCAAAAATTTTCCCTAAAATCCAACCTGCTCTGAGCAGTTCCGATCCTTTCCAACCTTTTCCATGGAGAAATCTTCCCTAAAATCCAACCTGCCCTGGCCGTTCCCTCTCCTCCTGTCCCTGTTTTCCCGTTTGGAGCAGGAGGAGCTTCCCAGCCCCTGGATTCACTCCGCTCCCTGGGAAGAGAGCAGCTCCTCCAAACCACGAGCCCGTGGGAAGCAGAGCCTTTCCCAAGGCTGGATTGGTCTTTGTTGCTGCACAGCTCCAAGGGGGAATATCCATGGAAACGGAGAATCCCATGGGTTGGAAAAGATGTGCAGGAGAACGGGGAGGGGAAGTGATTTTAATGGGAAAAATCCCTGGGAGGGCTCTGAAAATGGACAAACCTTCCCTTTCTTCTTCTGACTCTGTTTGGACACAGCATCCTGGAATCTGGGAATCAGGAATTTGGGATGGGAAAGGCCTCTGAGGCATCGAGTCCAACCAGTCCCAGCACTGCCAAGGCCACCACTGCCCACGTCCCCAGGTGCCACATCCACAGGGATTTGAAATCCAAACAGGGATGGGGAGTCCAGCCCTGCCCTGGGCAGTTCCAATGCTTTCCAACCTTTTCCATGAGGAAATTTTCCTTAAAATCCAATCTAAACCTCCCCTGGCCCAGCCTGAGGCCGTTCCCTCTCCTCCTGTCCCTGTTCCCTGCGAGCAGAGCCCGACCCCCCCCGGCTGCCCCCTCCTGTCAGGGAGTTGTGCAGAGCCACAAGGTCCCCCCTGAGCCTCCTTTTCTCCAGGCTGAGGCCCTTTCCCAGCTCCCTCAGGAATTCTCCAGCCCTTTCCCATCTCCCTCAGGAATTCTCCAGCCCTTTCCCATCTCCCTCAGGAACTCTCCAGCCCCTTCCCCAGCTCCCTCAGGAATTCTCCAGCCCTTTCCCAGCTCCCTCAGGAATTCTCCAGCCCCTTTCCCAGCTCCCTCAGGAATTCTCCAGCCCCTTTCCCAGCTCCCTCAGGAATTCTCCAGCCCTTTCCCAGCTCCCTCAGGAATTCTCCAGCCCTTTCCCAGCTCCATTCCCTCCCCTGGCCACACTCCAGCCCCTCCAGCCCTTCCCTGGAGCCACAAGCCCCACCTCACCCATAGGGGCAAACCTCCCCCGAGCCCCCCCTGCCGCCGTAACCCCGACCCCCACCAACAGCTTCCCAAACACAAATCCCATGGAATCCCGGCCGGATCAGAGGCGGGCGCGCACCTGGGCCCCCGCATCCAGCAGCAGCTTGACGCACTGGGCCTGGCCCCTGAGGCTGGCCTCGTGCAGGGGGGTGATGGAGTCGTAGGTGAGGGCGTTGACGCAGGCGCCGCTCTCGATGAGCTGCTGCAGCCGCCGAGCTCCCCTCGGCGCGCGGCCTCGTGCACCGGCGTGGCGGTCGGCCCAGAACGCTGCGAAAGAGAAGGAGAGAGAAAAATCCAGGAGTTTGTTGGAGTGCAAAGTGCAGGGAATATTTCCCTGCCTGTTTTGGAGGGTTCTACCCCCTGGACAGCGCTGTCTGTGCCCTTCGTCCATGGAGAAAGTCGCCTTCCCTCTGGGAAGGAGCAGAACCTGCCACTGGTGTGAACTGGGTGATGGAACACGGTGTGAGATTGTCACAGGGTGAACATTTAGAGGGGTTGGGTTTGTTAATACAGCAAACGGATAAAAAGCAAAAACTCCAACATGGAGGATTCTTGTTGTTTTAGGCCTTCTTCTTTCTTCTTTCTCTACTCCATGTTCTGTGGCAAAAGTGGATTGAGAGGGTTGGGTGAAAAATGCCGCAGTTCCTTTCATGTGACAGAAAGATTTATTGACCATTGGTAGAAAAGTAAAAATACCTTTTGTTTTGGGCTTTCATTGGGTGATTTTACCCTTAAAAGAACGGTGTGATCTTAATAATTCGACTTCTCCTTTGCCACTTCCTAAGGGGAGTCATCTCTGCCTCGGCTCCCTTTTCTGATAAGATTTAATAACCAACTATCGGAGAGCAAAAGCGTGGAAAAGTCCCGTTCGTCTGCAGAGCCCGGGCAAGGGCTCGGGGAATCCTCCCCCATCAGGGGAGGCTCAATTAAGGCACGGTGAAGTGTCAGAGTTAACAAAGAAAACCGCTGGGATATGGGAAAAACGGGGATCTGGTATCTCCGAGGAGTTGGGTAATGGGAAGGGATTTGTGGCCGGGAGGGGTTGGGAATGGATTTCCCGGAGAAGATGTGGTTGTTCCATGCCTGGAATTGTGGCAGGACAGGTTGGGAAGGGCTTGGAAGCAAGGTGGGATAGGGGGAGGGTGTTGGAATGAGATGGCGTTTCCAACCCTTCCAACCCAAATTATTCCATGATTCTGTGTGAGGTCAGGATTTCCTGGAGGAGCACGGAATGGCTGGAAGGAGAGGGAACTGGGATGGAGGAGCATCCCACATCAAAAATACCTTCCCAAACTCTGGATTCATGGAAAAGAAAGGAATGGCTGGAAGGAGAGGGAACTGGGATCAAGGAGCATCCCACCTCAAAAATACCTTCCCAAACTCTGGATTCATGGAAAAGAATGGAATGGCTGGAAAGAGAGGGAACTGGGATCATTCCACCTCAAAAATAACTTCCCAGACTCCAGATTCCTAGAGGAACAGGGATGGCTGGAAGGACAGGGAGATGGGATCATTCCACCTCAAAAATACCTTCCCAAATTCTGGATTCATGGAGGAACATGGAATGGCTGGAAGGAAAGGGAACTGGGATCAGCCCACCTCAAAAGTACCTCCCCAAACTCTGGATTCCTAGATGAGCATGGGATGCTGGAAGGAGAGGGAGATGGGACCATCCCACCTCAAAAGACCTTCCCAAAGCTCCGGCATTCATGGGAAAGAATGGAAATGTGGCGTGGGAAGCGATACGGAGATGCCCGGATCAGCCAACCTCAAAATATACCCTTCCCAATTCTGGATTCATGGAAAAGAATGGAATGGCTGGAACGAGAGGGAGATGGGATCGAGGATCAGCTCAGCCCACCTCAAAAATACCTTCCCAAATTCTGGATTCATGGAGGAACATGGGATGGCTGGAAGGAGAGGGAACTGGGATCAGCCCACCTCAAAAAGACCTTCCCAAACTCTGGATTCATGGAGGAACATGGAATGGCTGGAAGGAGAGGGAGATGAGACCATCCCTACCTCAAAAAGACCTTCCCAAAAAGTCCACGGAGCTTGGAAAAACGAGTTCCCAGCTCTGCAGGATACCTGTCACGGGCCGAGCCCGTTTGTCACCGACAGGTGCCAACGTCACCTCCCCTCAGCGGGGTTGTGGTCCTGAGGTAGCGGCGAGCAAACCCAGCTCCGAGCGTTCACGGATCCTCTCCATAAAAATAAAGGGAATTCTGAGTCCCAGCGTTTTCACAGCACTAGGAAGGGTTGTGGAGGGTTTTTCCTTGGATTGTTGGATCCTCCTTCCTTGGCCAATCTCCCTGGGCAGGAGGGTCCTCCCTGCCTGGATTTCCTCAGGGTTTATGACAGGAGAAGCAAATCCGAACGAGGATGGAGAGCTCAGAGCCCCTTGCAGGGCCTAAAGGGGCTCCAGGAGAGCTGGAGAGGGACTGGGGACAACGGCTGGAGGGACAGGACACAGGGAATGGCTTCCCAGTGCCAGAGGGCAGGGATGGACGGGATCTTGGGAATTGGGAATTGCTGGCTGGGCTGGAATTCCCAGAGCAGCTGTGGCTGCCCCTGGATCCCTGGAGTGCCAAGGCCAGGCTGGACATTGGGGCTTGGAGCAGCCTGGGACAGTGGAAGTGTCCCTGCCATGGATTGGGATGGGATCGGGATGGGATTGGGATGGGATTGGGATGGGATCTGAGGTCTTTTCCAACCCAAACCATTCTGGGATTTCGGGAAGCTGCCTCGTGGCACCTTTCCGGCCCATTCCCATGGGATAACAGCAGCTGGAGCAATCCCTGCCTCGTGGATCCCAACTTCCCTGCCCCGGGCAGCTGCCCCTGACTTCCATCTGCTCCGAGATCCTCTGGAGCTCCCGGCACCCCCAGGTCCGACCAGGGCAGAGCAAATCTGTGCCGGTGCAGGGCAGGGACGGCTCCGAGTGCAGAGCTGATCCCAAATTCCCCGTTCTGCAGGAAGGACACGGACACACCATCCAGACCCTGCTGGCCCTCGGTGCTGACGTCCAGGCCAAGGATGGGAAGG
>JACSVZ010000015.1:45048-93247 GCA_014706295.1 Lycocorax pyrrhopterus obiensis
CCCCCCTCATCTCCATCCTTTTCCCATTCCACCCCTTCTCCCGAGAAGCCGGGGAGATGCCCCGGTGGGTGCTGGAGACCAGGACGTGGCCGTCCCCACCCCAAATCCCATCACTTTTGGGATCTGTCTCCACCCCCAGGCTCTCAGGGCCCTTTTCCCTCCTCCAAGCTGAGAGCTGGCAGCCGGATTTATCCCTGATCCCATCCCAAAGCTGAGCAGAGCAGGATTCACCTCTCCTGGCCCTCCCAAACTCCCGTGACTCAGTTTCCCCACAAACAGGAGCGATCCTGGGTTGGGATCATTCCCTACACGGAGGAATTTGAAGGATCTAATCAACGCTCCGTCGCTAACGAGCAAACGGGGCCGAGCTGCTCCGTGGGGAACTTGGGATCCGCCACGACTTCGCCCCACCCTCAGCCCATCCCTGGGGGGAACTTTGGCAATCCCACTTGTTTTCCCGGGAAAACCGGGCAGGTGCTGGCAGAGCCGAGCACGCCCACGCTCGCTCCCAGCGCCTTCCCTCTCCCTCACGCTCCCAGGACGAGAGCGGAGCAAAGTCCAGCCCCAAAATCCCCAAATCCAGCAAAATCCAGCCGGAAAAAATTCCAGAGCGAGCGGGTCACGCCGGGCTGTGGCTAAAATTAGTCCTTCCCAAAACCAGGAATCTTTATTTAATGCCAGGTTCCAGCTCCAAACCAATCCCGCTATTTTTAGGCCTGACTTTTTTTTTCTCCTTCTATTTTCGGGTTGTTCTATTTCCGGAGTGTTTTTTCCGCTCCGCTTAATCCCGGGACGGTTTTTCCTAAAGATGATCCTGGACGGGAGGCTGGATCCCGGCCCGGCAGCTCCACCAACAAAGCAGGAAGTTCATCCATGTTTTCCCATTTTTCCCTGAATTAGCAGAAAGTTTATCCGTGTTTTCCCATTTTTCCCTTAATTAGCAGAAAGTTTATCCACGTTTTCCCATTTTTCCCCGAATTAGCAGAAAGTTTATCCACGTTTTCCCGTTTTTCCCTGAATTAGCAGAAAGTTGATCCATGTTTTCCCGTTTTTCCCTGAATTAGCAGAAAGTTGATCCATGTTTTCCCGTTTTTCCCCGAATTAGCAGTTTATCCATGTTTTCCCATTTTCCCCGAATTAGCAGAAAGTTCCTCCATGTTTTCCCATTTTTCCCCGAATTAGCAGAAAGTTCCTCCATGTTTTCCCATTTTTCCCCAAATTAGCAGAAAGTTCATCCACATTTTCCCATTTTTCCCCGAATTAGCACAAAGTTCATCCACATTTTCCCATTTTTCCCTGAATTAGCAGAAAGTTTATCCACATTTTCCCATTTTTCCCCGAATTAGCAGAAAGTCCATCCGTGTTTTCCCATTTTTCCCTTAATTAGCAGAAAGTTCCTCCATGTTTTCCCATTTTTCCCTGAATTAGCAGAAAGTTGATCCACGTTTTCCCATTTTTCCCCGAATTAGCAGAAAGTCCATCCGTGTTTTCCCATTTTTCCCTAATTAGCAGAAAGTTCCTCCATGTTTTCCCATTTTTCCCTGAATTAGCAAAAAGTTCATCCACATTTTCCCATTTTTCCCGAATTAGCACAAAGTTGATCCATGTTTTCCCATTTTTCCCCGAATTAGCAGAAAGTCCATCCGTGTTTTCCCATTTTTCCCTGAATTAGCAGAAAGTTGATCCACGTTTTCCCATTTTTCCCTGAATTAGCAGAAAGTTGATCCATGTTTTCCCATTTTTCCCTGAATTTGGTGCTCGGGAGAGCGGTGGGAAGGTTCCCACCAGCACAAGTCGGGATGGACACGGGGATGGACGTGGTTTGGGATTTTGCTTCCCAAATCCCGGTTTTCAGGCCCAAATTGTGCCTCTGGAGGGGAAGGAGCTGATGGAATTCCAGGATCCGGGCCGGCAGATCCATGACGATGGATTTCCATCCGGTGTTGGATAATCATCGGATCCATGGAGGCCCAGGGATGCTTGGGAAGTTTGGAGGATCCCTGGTCTCTCCCTCATCCCTCCGTGTCCCGATTTTCCACCCCAAAACCGGCTCCGGATGTTCCCTGCACCTGGAGACGGGGATTGAAGGGTGGGAGGTGGGACAGGGATCACCTGGGATGGGAACTGGGAATCATCTGATGTGGGAACTGGGATGGGAATCACCTGGGATGGGAACTGGGAATCGTCTGATGTGGGATTCAGGATAGGGGTCACCTGGGATGGGATCTGGGAATCATCTGATTTGGGATTTGGGATAGGGATCACCTGGGATGGGAACTGGGAATCGTCTGATACGGGATTTGGGATAGGGGTCACCTGGGATGGGACCTTGGGATCGTCTGATGTGGGATTTGCGATAGGAATCACCTGGGATGGGAACTGGGAATCGTCTGATGTGGGAACTGGGACAGGAATCACCTGGGATGGGAACTGGGAATCGTCTGATGTGGGAACTGGGACAGGGATCACCTGGAATGGGAACTGGGAATCGTCTGATGTGGGATTTGGGATAGGAATCACCTGGGATGGATCCTGGGGTTCATCCAGTGTGGAATCTGGGAGAGGGATCACCTGGGATGGGAACTGGGAATCATCTGATGTGGGATTTGGGATAGGAATCACCTGGGATGGGAACTGGGAATCATCGGATGTGGATTTTGGGATAGGGGTCACCTGGGATGGGCCTTGGGGTCATCTGATGTGGGAACTGGACAGGGATCACCTGGGATGGGAACTGGGAATCATCTGATGTGGGAACTGGGATGGAATCACCTGGGATGGAAACTGGGAATCATCTGATGTGGAACTGGGATAGGATCACCTGGGATGGGTCCTGGGGCGGTCATCCAGTGTGGAATCTGGGATAGGGATCACCTGGGATGGGAACTGGAGGATCATCGAGTGTGGGATTTGGGATAGGAATCACCTGGAATGGATCCTAGGGGTTCATCTGGTGTGGAAAAGGGGTGGGGATGTCCTGGGGGATCCTCCAGGATGGGATCTGGGATAGGGATCACCTGGGATGGGATCTGGAGGATCATTGGTGTGGGATTTGGGATAGAAATCATCTGGGATGGATCCTGGGGGTTCATCCAGTGTGGAATCTGGGGATAGGGATCACCTGGGACGGGAACTGGGGATCATCTGATGTGGGATTCGGGATAGGGGTCACCTGGGATGGCAACTGGGAATCATCTGATGTGGGATTTTGGGATAGGGATCACCTGGGATGGGTCCTGGGAGATCATCTGGTGTGGAAGTCTGGGATAGGGATCAGCTGGGATGGGAACTGGAGGATCATCGAGTGTGGGATTTGGGATAGGAATCACCTGGAATGGATCCTGGGCGTTCATTCTGGTGTGGAAAAGGGGTGGGGATGTCCTGGGGGATCCTCCAGGATGGGATCTGGGGTAGGGATCAGCTGGGATGGGATCTGGGACATCATCCGGGATGGGGAATCTGGGACCACGTGGGGATGGCAGCTGAGGGATCCCTTGGAATGCACCACGGGGGAATCGGCCGGGTGGGACCTGGGGTGGGTTTAGGGTGGGACACGTGGATCACCCGGAACGGGATGTGGCCTGGGGGGGGATCCCTTGGGATGCGGCTCGAGGGGAAATCTCCTGGATCCAGCCTGGGGCAGCCGATCCCACCTCCACCCCTGCTGATCTCCCACTGCTTTTCCATGGATTTTCCAACAGAAATTCCACCCAGGGCTCCAGCACCACCCAAACCCAGGGATCCAACCCCGCCCCATTGCTCCCTTTCCCCCTGCTCCACCTGGGCACTGTTTTTCCCCTAAAATGGAATTTTTAAGGAGAAAAGCAGCTCAGGAGCCCCCCCAGCATCCCCCATCCTACCGGGGCTGGAGATGTTTCAGCTCCAGTCCCGTGGGATCCATCCCAAATTCTCCCCATTCCCTCGAATTTCGGCAGGCCCGGGATGTTTCCATCCCGTTTCAAACAGCGAGGCTTTACAAACACACGGATTAAACGCGGCGGAACAACGCGAGGTTTTCCCAAAGGATTTTTTTCCCGGTTTTCCCCCCTTTTTCCCCTTCCAGGCCCTCTGGAGCCGCGGGTAACTCTGCCCTTAAGCAAACACGACGTCGCGCCTGGAAAATGGCTCCGGGAAGAGGAGGCCCCTCCACATCCAGCTGCAGGAAAAAGTCTGGAAAAACGGCTCTGGAAGCGGGATGGATCCCGGTCGGCGGCGGGGAGGGGGTGGGATGCCGTGGGAGGGGAGCTGGTTGGGAAATCCAGGCGGGTTCTGCACGGGGGGGGATGAAAACAAAGCCCAGAAATTCATTCCCAAACTCGTTTTTTCCGATGTTTTCTTTGGGAAAAAAAAACCGGTTCCGTTTCCCAGGGGGAATTCTGAACCTGTTTCGAAGGGAATTTTCTCCCCGGTTTTCCACTTTCGGGTCCTTTGGGAAAGGAGGAATTCCTGCCTGCGGGAGAAATGAAAAACCCACACAAAACCATCCCAAAACCGGCACGGGAAATGCGGGAAGCGATGTCGCAGGCGAACGGCCAAAAATGATGGCGAACGGAACAAAATCGGCGAGCCCAACCCCAACCATGGATTTCTGAGGCTGCAGCCCGATGGGGAAGACTCTGGGAGAAAATCCCCTGGGTATTGGGGCTGGAGGGGGCGGGGTTATCCCACATGGAATTCTGGGGATGGGGAGAGGGAACAGCAGGACAGGGGAGAGAGGGAATGGGCGGGAGGAGGAGAAGGGAAAGAAAGGACAAGGGGAGAAGGGAAAAGCTGGGATCAGGAGAAGGGACAAGGAAAAGTGGGATCACGGAGATGGAGACAAGGGAGGGACAAGAGGGAGCAGCGAATTGGGGACAGGAAGAACCGGGAGAGGAGGAAAACATGGAATAAACGGACCAGGAGATGGGGACAAGCTGGATAAGGAGAGGGGGAGCAAGGGACAAGGAAAAGTGGGATCAGGGATGGAGCAAGGGAGGGGATAAGAGAAGACAGGAAGAACCGGGAGAGGGGAATATGGACTGACATATGGAATAAACAGGACCAGGAGATGGGGACAAGTGGAATGAGGAGAAGGGACAAGGGGACAAGGAAAAGTGGGAGCAGGAGGAAAACGTGGGAGCAGGAGGAGGGAGCAGGGAGCAGGACGCGGCTTTGAGCTGAGACGATCCCAGAGCCCCCGCGAGGAGGGGGCGCCTCCCCAGCCCCTCCATCCCAGTTTTCCCGGCATTCCCAAGGCTCAGGATGAATCCCAAGGGATTTTGCGGAGGCTCCTCCCGGGAACCTCCGGCTGCCTCCACATTCCAAAGGGCTCCTGTCCCCTTCCAGCGCCCAAACTCCAATCACCACAATGATCCCGAGGGGATCGATCCCGAGCCAATCGATCCCGAGCGGATCAATCCTGAGGGAATCAATCCCGAGGGGATCAATCCTGAGGGACCTATCCCGAGCAGATCAATCCCGAGCGGCTCGATCCCGAGGGAATCGATCCCAAGCCGATCGATCCCGAGCCGATCAATCCCGAGGGGACCGATCCCGAGGGAATCAATCCCGAGCAGATCAATCCTGAGCAGATCAATCCTGAGCCGATCAATCCCGAGGGGAATCGATCCCAAGCGGATCAATCCCGAGCCGATCGATCCCAAGTAGATCGATCCCGAGGGAATCAATCCCGAGCCAATCAATCCCGAGCCAATCAATCCCAAGCGGATCAATCCCGAGTGGATCAATCCCGAGGGAATCAATCCCGAGCCGATCAATCCCAAGGGAATCAATCCCGAGCGGATCAATCCCGCGCCGATCAATCCTGAGCCAATCGATCCCGAGCCGATCAATCCCGAGGGGATCGATCCCGAGGGAATCGATCCCGAGCCAATCCATCCCGAGCCGATCAATCCTGAGCCGATCAATCCCGAGCCGATCGATCCCGAGCCAATCGATCCCGAGCCGATCAATCTCGAGCAGATCAATCCCGAGCGGCTCGATCCCGAGGGAATCGATCCCAAGCCGATCGATCCCGAGCCGATCAATCCCGAGCCGATCAATCCCGAGGGAATCGATCCCGAGCCGATCGATCCCGAGGGAATTCGGAGCGTGAAATCCAACCCGGGATGGGATTTCCCACCCAGCCAGGGATTTCCGGCATCCCGGGATGGGCACAGGAGGCTCCGGCTGGGACGGGACCGACCGGGAAAAGGAGTCGGGAGGCGCCGGGAGAGTTCGGGAACTCCGGGAAGGATCCCGGATCCCGCAGCGACCGCGGACCCGCGGGGGATGAATTCCCGCCAAAACCCTCTCCATCCCAAAATTCCCCCAACCCCAAAAGTCGGGAATTCCCTGCAGGGGTTCAGCTCCCGGTTTTCCCGGAGCTGGAGCTGTCAGGAATTGGGAAAACTGGGAATTCACGGGAATTCAGCCCCGCGTGACCGCAGCCCCATCCCGACGGGAATTTGGGAATCTTTTCCCTCTTTTCTCCGCCGGGATGGGCGGGAGGACGCGGCTGCTGCTCCGGGAAACCCCCCCAGGGATAAGGAATGAAAAATTCCCCCCCATTCCCAGCTCCGCCCTTCGGGATCCCGGCGCTTCCCGCTTTTTCTCCATCCATGAAATTCCCGCTTTGGTCCAAACAGATCCCAAAGCAGCTCCGGAAAGGAGAAATCCCAAAAAAAAAAAAAGAGCCCAGGAAGAGCTGAAAAGAGGGAAAAACAGCTCAGCATCGCCTCCATCCCTGCTTTTCCCGGGTTTCAGCCCATCCATGGAAGCACAGCTCCCCCTATCCCGCTTTTTCCCGCAATTCCCGCTTTTCTCCTGAAAAACGAGCCCGCCCCGAGCCGAGATCAGCGGGAATTTTATTATCCCAGCCGGGAATTCCAAGTCTTTTCCAGGCGGTGAGGGTTGGAGGCGGGAATCGGAACCCTCCGGAAGGGATTTGTTGTTTCCCAAAATAAAATTCCCAAATTCCCAAATCCGGGTTCGCGGACCGAGGAGCTTTGCTGGGATCCAAGGGAATTCTGGCTCCCAGGGATTCGCGATTCCCTGGAATCCGAGTCCCGGGAAAGCGCCCGGGCTCGCCTTGGGGAGCGGAGTTTTCCAAGCTTTTCCAGGATTTCCGTTTCTTCCGGGATGAGCAGCGCTGGTGCCGGCCCCGCTGGATGGAGAATTCCCAGCTGGATGCAGAATTCCTGCTGGATGGAGAATTCCTGCTGCATGGAGAATTCCCGTTGGATGAAGAATTCCCAGTGGATGAAGAATTCCCGCTGGATGGAGAATTCCCGATGGATGGAGAATTCCCACTGGATAAAGAATTCCCGTTGGATGAAGAATTCCCGATGGATGGAGAATTCCTGCTGGATGGAGAATTCCCGATTGATGAAGAATTCCCCACTGGATGGAGAATTCCCCGCTGGATGGAGAATTCCTGCTGCATGGAGAATTCCCGATGGATGGAGAATTCCCGATGGATGGAGAATTCCCGTTGGATGGAGAATTCCCGCTGGATGGAGAATTCCCGATTCCCAGGAGCTCCGGATGCTCTTCCCGGGGGAGCCGTGGAGGGAAGAGGCTCCCGCATCCCGATCCCCGCAGATTCCTGAGGAATTCTTCCGCAATTCCTCCCCAAAAAAGTCCTTCCCCAAAAGCCACGGGAAAATCCTAAAAGGGATTTGGGATCCCTAAAAGGGATTTGGGATCCCTAAAACCAGATTTGGATCCCTAAAAGGGAACCTGGAGCCCTAAAAATGGGATCTGGGATTCCTAACAAAGGGAATTTTGATCCCTAAAAAGGGAATTTGGGATCCTTAAGGGATTTGGGATCCCTAAAAGAGATTTGGGATCCCTAAAAAGGAAATTTGGGATCCTTAAGAGATTTGGGATTCCCTAAAAAGGAATTTGGGATCTCTAAAAGGGATTTGGGATTCCTAAAAGGAATTTGGATCCTTAGAAAGGGATTTGGGACCATTAAATGGAATTTGGATCCCGAAAAAGGGAACCTGGGATCATTAAAAAGGGATTTGGGATCCCTAAAATCGAATTTGGGATCATTAAAATGGAATTTTGATCCTTAAAAGAGATTTGGGATCCCTAAAAAGGGAATTTGGGATCTCTAAAAAGGGATTTGGGATCCCTAAAACCAGATTTGGATCCTTAAAAAAAGGGAATCTGGGATCCCTAAAAATGGGATTTGGGATCCCTAAAAAGGGAATTTGGGATCACTAAAAAGGGATTTGGGATCATTAAAAGGGATTTAAGGAACCTGGGAGCCCTTAAAAGGGAATTTGGGAGCCCTGGGAAGGGATTTGGGATCATTAAAGGGATTTGGGATCCCTAAAACCAGATTTGGATTCCTAAAAAGGATTTGGGATCTCTAAAAGGGATCTGGGATTCCTAAAAGGAATTTGGATCCTTACAAAGGGATTTGGGATCCTTAAATGGAATTTGGATCCCGAAAAAGGGATTTGGGATCCCTAAAAAGGGAATCTGGGATCCCTAAAAATGGGATTTGGGATCATTAAAATGGAATTTTGATCCTTAAAAGGGATTTGGGATCCTTAAAAAGGGATTTGGGATCCCTAAAACGGAATTTGATCCCTAAAACCAGATTTGGATCCCTAAAAGGGAATTTGGGATCTCTAAAAGGGATTTGGGATCCTTAAAAAGAGATCTGAGGTCCCTAAAAGGGACTTGGGATCCCTAAAAGGGAATCTGGATCATTAAAAAGGGATTTGGGATCCCTGAAAACAAAATTTGATCCTGAAAAGGGGATTTGGGATCCTTAAAAAGGGAATCTGATCCCTAAAAAGGGATCTGGGATTCCTAAAAGGAATTTGGATCCTTACAAAGGGATTTGGGATCATTAAATGGAATCTGAGATCCCTAAAACGGGAATTTGGGATCCCTAAAATGGGATTTTGATCCTTACAAGGGATTTGGGATCCTTAAAAAGGGAATTTGGATCCCTAAAAGGGATTTGGGATCCCTAAAAAAGTGATCTGTGATTCCTAATAAAGGGAATTTGGATCCCTAAAAAGGGAATTTGAACCTTAAAAGGGATTTGGGATCTCTAAAAGGGATTTGGATCCCTAAAAGGGAATTTGGGATCTCTAAGAAGGGATCTGGGATTCCTAAAAGTGAATTCGAACCTTTAAAGGGATTTGGGATCCATAAAAGAGATTTGGGATCCCTAAAAGGAATTTGGGCTCCCTAAAAGGGATTTGGGCTCCGCAAAGCCGGGAGCTTTCCCAGATTATCCCAAGGCTTTTCCCCACCCTTCCCTCCCCAGGCAGGACCCGAACTTTGGGAATCTTTTCCCACCGGATCCGGGCCCTGGGATGGCCCCGGGGGACCCCAAAGGCCCCTCCTGACCCCAAAGGATTCCTGGCAGCTTTTCCATAAATCCCACCAATCCCAGCCCGACCCCAAAGGATTCCCAGCCCCTTTTCCATGGATCCCATCAATCCCAGCTGGATCCCAAAGGATTCCCGGCCCCTTTTCCATGGATCCCATCAATCCCAGAACCGATCCCAAAGGATTCCCAGCCCCTTTTCCATGGATCCCATCAATCCCAGCCCAATCCCAAAGGATTCCCAGCCCCTTTTCCATGGATCCCATCAATCCCAGCCCCATCCCAAAGGATTCCCAGCCGCTTTTCCATCAATCCCAGCCCCATCCCAAAGGATTCCCAGCCCCTTTTCCATGGATCCCATCAATCCCAGCCCCATCCCAAAGGATTCCCGGCAGCTTTTCCATGGATCCCAAAAATCCCAGCCTGATCCCAAAGGATTCCAGCAGCTTTTCCATGGATCCCAGCCCGATCCCAAAGGATTCCCAGCCCCTTTTCCATGGATCCCATCAATCCCAGCCCGATCCCAAAGGATTCCCAGCCCCTTTTCCATGGATCCCATCAATCCCAGCCCGATCCCAAAGGATTCCCAGCCCCTTTTCCATGGATCCCATCAATCCCAGCCCCGCATTCCCGGGAATGTCCACAGGAAATCTGGGATCAGCGGAATTTGGGAATTTTTTTTTCCATCCGGCTCCAAATTGGGCCCGAAAAAATCCCCAATAAAGGGGGGAACGCAATTAAAAACTAAATTAATTCAAAATTAATTAAAAAGGAATTAAAATTTCAAAATTAATTAAAAATCAATTTAAAAGCCTTTAAAAATGAGTTCAGAATGAATTGGAAATGAATTCAAAGTTAATTCAAAATCAATTAGAAATTAATTCAAAATAAAAAATCAATTCAAAATCAATTAATCAATTAAATAATCAATGAAATCCATTCAAAATCAATTCAAAATCAATTAATTAAACAATCAATGAAATCAATTCAAAATCAATTCAAAATCAATTAATTCATCAATTAAATCCATTCAAAATCAATTAATTAATTAAATAATCAATCAAATCCATTCAAAATCAATTCAGAATCCCGCATGGAAGCCCCTGCTCGGCATTCCCAGCCCGGATTCCCCGAATTCCCGGATTTTGGGGGAATTTTCCTCTCCGTGCTCCCCTGGGAGCTCCAAAATTCCCAGAATTCCCGGATTTTGGGGGAATTTTCCTCTCCGCGCTCCCCTGGGAGCTCCAGGATTCCCGGAATTCCCGGATTTTGGGGGAATTTTCCTCTCCGCGCTCCCCCAGTGCCGTCGGGGAGCTCCAGGATTCCTGGGATTCCCCAAGCCGGGAATGGCTCCTTGGGAACGCGGAAATTCCGGCTCCGCCGCCGGGCCCGGAACGGCCGAGGCCGAAGCTCCGGCGGCGCCCCCGGAATTCCAGCCGGGATTCGGGGCTGGATCCCGCTCCCAACCTCGGGAGAGGCTCCAGAGGGGAACAATCCATCCCGAAATTCCCAGATCCCGAGGAAATTCCGGATCCTGCGGCTTCCCAGGGATCCCAGGGGAGCGGGAATAAACGGCGGGATTGGGAAATGCGGGAACGGGACCGGGACGGACGCGGCCGATCCCAAACCGGCTCCGGCTCCTCCTCGTCTCCGGTGCCGATCCCGGAGCCTCCGGATGCTCCCGGGAAAGCGGCGACGCCGCTCGGCACCGAGCTCGTTAACGAGGGCGGTTAATTGGCCTCGGGAGCCATCCCGGAGCCATCCCGGAGCCGGATCCCTCGGGAAAGGCGGAGCCACTGGATCCAAGGATTTCTCACCCCGATCCCTCTGCAGCCGTTGCGGGCCCCGGATCCTTCCGGGATGGGTCATTCCGGGATGGGTCATTCCAGGCCGGATCCTTCTGGGATGGGTCATTCCAGGGATGGGTCATTCCAGGGGTGGATCCTTCCGGGATGGGTCATTCCAGGATGGGTCATTCCAATGATGGGTCATTCCAGGGATGGGTCATTCCGGGCTGGACCTTTCCAGGCTGGACAATTCCAGGCCGGATCATTCCAGGCCAGACCATTCCACCCTGGATCATTCCAGGCCGGCTGTCCCAGACCATTCCAGGCCGGATCATTCCCATCTGGATCATCCCAACCCCGCCCATTCCAACCTGGATCATTCCCAGCTGGTTCATTCCAGGCCAGACCATTCCAGGCCGCACATTCCAACCCAGCTCATTCCACACCGGCTGCCCCGGCTCGTTCCAGGCCACATCATTCCAAGCTGAACCATTCCAAGCCGGATCATCCCAGGCTGGATCATCCAAGCCAGATCATTCTAACCTGGATCACTCCAGGCCAGATCATTCCAACCCAGCTCATTCCAAGCCAGATCATTCCAGGCTGGATCATCCCAGGCCAGATCATTCCAGGCTGGATAATTCCAGGTTGGATCATTCCAAGCCAGACCATTCCAAACTGGATCATTCCAACCCAGACCATTCCAGGCCGGCTGTCCCAGATCATTCCAGGCTGGACAATTCCAGGCCGGATCATTCCAAGCTGGATCATTTCCAGCTGGATCATTCCAACCCGGATCATTCCAAGCCAGACCATTCCCAGCTGGTTCATTCCAGGCTGGATCATTCCCAACCCACATCATTCCAACCCGGACCATTCCAGGCCCGCTGTCCCGGATCATTCCCATCTGGATCATTCCAGGCCAGACCATTCCCAGCTGGTTCATTCCAGGCTGGACAATTCCAGGTTGGATCATTCCCATCTGGATCATTCCAACCCGGATCATTCCAACCCAGACCATTCCAAGCCAGACCATTCCCAGCTGGTTCATTCTAGGCTGGATCATTCCCATCTGGATCATTCCAACCTGGACCATTCCAGGCCAGCTGTCCCAGATCATTCCAGGCTGGACAATTCCAGGCCAGATCATTCCAGGCCGGATCATTCCCATCTGGATTATTCCAACCCGGACCATTCCAGCCCGGACCATTCCAACCCAGACCATTCCAACCCGGATCCTCCAAAAGGGGACGGACGATCCACGCCCCGGAACGATCCCATTCCCACCCCCGGCCGGACCCCACCGAACAAATCGGGGAAAACTCGGGAAGGCGAACCCTGAGGAGCACCGGGAGAGCCGAAAAATTCCAGGAGATTCCCAGCAAGGCCCAGAAAAGCGGAATTGCTGCCCCACAGACCCCGCTGACAGCGGGACGGGATCCAGGGACGGGCGGGAAGCGGGATCGGGATCCGTCCGCGTTCCCGGCGTTCCCGGGGCCGTCACTCGTAGCACAGGAAGCGGAGGAGCCGCGCGGGAATTTCCAGCCGGGAGAGCTTCTCCAGAGCCCGCGGCCCCGCGGCGCGACGGACGCTGAGGCGGCACAGCTGGGACAGGCGCAGCGGCGTTCCTGCGGAAAAACGGGATGGGATGGGATCGGGATGGGATTGGGGTGGGATTGGGATTGGGATGGGATCGGGAACGGGATGGGCTGATCCACAGCAGGGAATTCCCAGCTGGGACAGGCGCAGTGGCGTTCCTGCGGAAAAACGGGATTGGGGTGGGATCGGGAATGGGATGGGATCGGGAACGGGAATGGGATGGGCTGATCCACAGCAGGGAATTCCCAGCTGGGACAGGCGCAGTGGCGTTCCTGCGGAGAAACGGGATGGGATGGGATCGGGATGGGATTGGGGTGGGATTGGGATTGGGATGGGATTGGGAATGGGATCGGGAATGGGATGGGTTGATCCACAGCAGGGAATTCCCAGCTGGGACAGGCGCAGGGGCGTTCCTGCGGGAAAACGGGATTGGGATTGGGATGGGATCGGGAATGGGATTGGGGTGGGATTGGGATTGGGATGGGATTGGGAACGGGAATGGGATGGGATGGGATCGGGAATGGGATTGGGGTGGGATCGGGAATGGGATTGGGATGGGATCGGGAACGGGAATGGGATCAGGGATTGGGATCGGGAATGGGAACGGGAATGGGATGGGCTGATCCACAGCAGGGAATTCCCAGCTGGGACAGGCGCAGGGGCGTTCCTGCGGAAAAACGGGATGGGAACGGGATTGGGATGGGATCGGGAATGGGATCCGGGAATGGGATGGGCTGATCCACAGCAGGGAATTCCCAGCTGGGACAGGCGCAGCGGCGTTCCTGCGGGAAAACAGGATGGGAACGGGAATGGGATGGGATTTACGGGACTGGGGATGGGAACAGGATTGGGATGGGATCGGGAATGGGATCCGGGAATGGGATGGGCTGATCCACAGCAGGGAATTCTGAGCTGGGACTAATTCAGTGGTGTTCCTGCGGGAAAACGGGATGGGAACGGGATTGGAATGGGATCGGGAATGGGATGGGCTGAGCCACAGCAGGGAATTCCCAGCTGGGACAGGCACAGGGGCGTTCCTGCAGGAAAACGGGATTGGGATGGGATCGGGAATGGGATTGGAATGGGATTGGGATTGGGATCGGGAATGGGATGGGCTGATCCACAGCAGGGAATTCCCAGCTGCGACAGGCGCAGCGGCGTTCCTGCGGAAAACGGGATGGGGTGGGATCGGGAATGGGATGGGATCGGGAACGGGATTGGGATGGCGGGAATGGGATTGGGAATGGGATGGGATTGGGATCGGGAATGGGAACGGGAATGGGATGGGCTGATCCACAGCAGGGAATTCTGAGCTGGGACAGGCGCAGCGGCGTTCCTGCGGGAAAACGGGATGGGGTGGGATCGGGATGGGATCGGGAATGGGATCCGGGAATGGGATGGGCTGATCCACAGCAGGGAATTCCCAGCTGGGACAGGCGCAGCGGCGTTCCTGCGGGAAAACAGGATGGGAACGGGAATGGGATGGGAACGGGACTGGGATGGGAACAGGATTGGGATGGGATCGGGAATGGGATCCGGGAATGGGATGGGCTGATCCACAGCAGGGAATTCTGAGCTGGGACTAATTCAGTGGTGTTCCTGCGGGAAAACGGGATGGGAACGGGATTGGAATGGGATCGGGAATGGGATGGGCTGAGCCACAGCAGGGAATTCCCAGCTGGGACAGGCACAGGGGCGTTCCTGCAGGAAAACGGGATTGGGATGGGATCGGGAATGGGATTGGAATGGGATTGGGATTGGGATCGGGAATGGGATGGGCTGATCCACAGCAGGGAATTCCCAGCTGCGACAGGCGCAGCGGCGTTCCTGCGGGAAAACGGGATGGGGTGGGATCGGGAATGGGATGGGATCGGGAACGGGATTGGGATGGGATCGGGAATGGGATTGGGAATGGGATGGGATTGGGATCGGGAATGGGAACGGGAATGGGATGGGCTGATCCACAGCAGGGAATTCTGAGCTGGGACAGGCGCAGCGGCGTTCCTGCGGGAAAACGGGATGGGGTGGGATCGGGATGGGATCGGGAATGGGATCCGGGAATGGATGGGCTGATCCACAGCAGGGAATTCCCAGCTGGGACAGGCGCAGCGGCGTTCCTGCGGGAAAACAGGATGGGAACGGGAATGGGATGGGAACGGGACTGGGATGGGAACAGGATTGGGATGGGATCGGGAATGGATCCGGGAATGGGATGGGCTGATCCACAGCAGGGAATTCTGAGCTGGGACTAATTCAGTGGTGTTCCTGCGGGAAAACGGGATGGGAACGGGATTGGAATGGGATCGGGAATGGGATGGGCTGAGCCACAGCAGGGAATTCCCAGCTGGGACAGGCACAGGGGCGTTCCTGCAGGAAAACGGGATTGGGATGGGATCGGGAATGGGATTGGAATGGGATTGGGATTGGGATCGGGAATGGGATGGGCTGATCCACAGCAGGGAATTCCCAGCTGCGACAGGCGCAGTGGCGTTCCTGCGGAAAACGGGATGGAAACAGGATTGGAATGGGATCGGGAATGGGATGGGAACGGGATTGGGATGGGATCGGGAATGGAATGGGATCGGGAATGGGATTGGAATGGGATGGGAACGGGATGGGAACAGGATTGGGATGGGATTGGAATGGGATGGGCTGACCCACAGCAGGGAATTCCCAGCTGGGACAGGCGCAGGGGCGTCTCTGCGGAAAAACGGGATGGGAACGGGATTGGGATGGGATCGGGAATGGGATGGGAAGGGGAATGGGATGGGAACGGGATTGGGATGGGATCGGGATGGGATCGGGAACAGGACTGGGATGGGATCAGGATGGGAATGGGAATGGGATTGGGATGGGATCAGGAATGAGATGGGCTGATCCAGAGCAGGGAATTCCCAGCCGGGACAGGCGCAGCGGCGTTCCTGCGGAAAAACAGGATGGGAATGGGACTGGGATGGGATCGGGAACAGGATGGGAACAGGACTGGGATGGGATTGGGAATGGGATGGGCTGATCCACAGCAGGGAATTCCCAGCTGGGACAGACTCAGTGGTGTTCCTGCGGGAAAACGGGATTGGGATGGGATCGGGAATGGGATCAGGAATGGGAATGGGATCGGGAATGGGATGGGCTGACCCACAGCACGGAATTCCCAGCTGGGACAGGCTCAGAGGGGTCTGTGCAGGGAAAATGGGATCGGGAATGGGATCGGGATCGGGAGTGGGAGCGGGAATGGGATCAGGAATGGGAGCAGGAATGGGATCGGGAATGGGATCGGGAATGGGATCGGGAATGGGAGCGGGAATGGGATCGGGAATGGGAGCGGGAATGGGAGCGGGAATGGGACTGGGAATGGGATCGGGAATGGGATCAGAGTGGGAGGAGCTGCTCCAGAGCAGGGAATTCCCAGCCGGAATCGCCCCAGCCATGGGAACGAGCCTGGCCCAACCCCCCCAGCCCCGGCGGGATGCGATTCCCGCTGGGAACGGCTCCATCCCGGCTCCCTCCCCTGCCTGGATGGGATTATTGGAGCCAGGGAATTATTTCGGTTGGAAAAGATCCCCTGGGATGGAATCCGAGCGTTCCCAGCCATCCTTCGGCGCCACATCCAGAGGGAAATCCCTCCGGGAATGGCGGCTCCCCCCTGCCCCGGGCACTTCCGAGGCCTCACCACCTTTTCCATGGAGAAATCTTCCCGAAAATCCAATCCCTGGCCCAGCCCGAGGCCGTTCCCTCTCCTCCTGTCCCATTTTCCTGGGATCGCTTCCCAAATCCCCCCGGCTGCCCCCTCCTCTCAGGGAATTCTGGGGATCCAGAAGTTCCCCCGATCCCGCTTTTCTCCATTCCAGGTCCTTTCCCAGCTCCCACAGCCGCTCCATTCCCAAAAATCCAACAGCAGCCCCGGATCGCCCGCTCGGATCCACCGGGATTATCCCAAACTTCCCGATTTTGGCCGGATTAATCCCCAGCTTCCCAAATCCACGCCTACCCCGGAGCTGCTCCCAAAAAAAGCTGGAATTTGATCACCTGCCTTTTCCAGCAGAGCCGGGAGAGGCGGAACTCGAATCTTTTTAGGGATGCGCGGCCAGGCCAAGCTTAATGAGCTCCACGAATTAATTGGGATGAAGGAGAGACTGGAATTTAAGGATCCAAACCCAAAGGAAAACTAAAAACCCAACGGGAATTTGTGCGGGGAAGCAGCTCCGGGGGAATTCCCGGCAGCCGCGCGGAGGCAGCGGGAAACTCCGGAAAACGCCGGGGAGGCAGCGGGAAACTCCGGAAAGCGCCAGGGAGGCAGCGGGAAACTCCGGAAAACGCCACGGCCGCGCCGGGATCCTTGGAATATCCAAGGCCGCATCGGCTGGAGCAACCAAGGAACGGGATAATCCCTAAAAATCCTTCCGACCCCACGGAATTCCCGGGATTTAGGCTTCATCCCGCTTACTCTCGTAATATTCCAAGCACTTGGCGGCGGGGCTGCTGCTCCAGGTGTAATCCGAGGGTTTCTTGCCGCGGTTATCCCGGGCGTAGATATTCCCGCCGAATTCCACGAGCAGCTCCACGAGCTCGGCGTTCCGCGCCTTGGCCGCGTGGTGCAGCGCGGTCTCGTGCAGCTTGGCCGCGTTCACGTTGGCCCCTGGAAAAGCGGGAAAAATCCGTCCGGGAAGAGCCCGGATCGGCCCGGGATACAGGGGGGGTTGGATGGGGAAACTGGGAAAAGTCTGTCGGGGAAAAATTGGGCTCACAACGAAATTAAGGAATGGTTTGACGGGAAAACAGGGAAAAGTCCATCCCGGAAAAGCCAGGCTCACCCAAAATTAGGGAATGGTTTCATGGGAAAACTGGGAAAAATCCGTCTGGGAAAAAGCTGGCTTGGTCTAAAATTAAGGAATGGTTTCATGGGAAAAATCTGTCTGGGAAGAGCCCGGCTCGGCCCGGGATTGAGGGGGGGTTGGATGGGAAAACTGGGAAAAATCTGTCTGGGAAAAAGCTGGCGTGGCCCAAAATTAGGGAATGGTTTCATGGGAAAACTGGGAAAAATCCATCCTGGAAAATCCTGGCTCACCCAAAATTAAGGAATGGTTTCATGGGAAAACTGGGAAAAATCTGTCTGGGAAGAGCCCGGCTCGGCCCGGGATTCAGGGGGGGTTGGATGGGAAAACTGGGAAAAATCTGTCTGGGAAAAAGCTGGCGTGGCCCAAAATTAGGGAATGGTTTCATGGGAAAACTGGGAAAAATCCATCCTGGAAAATCCTGGCTCGCCCAAAATTAAGGAATGGTTTCATGGGAAAACTGGGAAAAATCTGTCTGGGAAGAGCCGGGCTCAGCCCAGGATTGAGGGGTGGCTGGATGGGGAAACTGGGAAAAATCCACCTGGAAAAAGCCAGGCTTGGCCCGGAATTAGGGAATGGTTTGATGGGAACACCGGGAAAAACCCATCCTGGAAAATCCTGGCTCGCCCTGAAATTAAGGAATGGCTTGATGGGAGGGAAAAATCCATCTGGGAAGAGCCAGGCTGGGCCCAGAATTGAGGAATGGTTTGATGGGAAAACCGGGAAAAATCCAACCCAGAAAAGTTGGGCTCAGCCCGGAATTGAGGGATGGTTGGATGGGAAAACTGGGAAAAATCCATGTGGAAAAAGCCAGGCTTGGCCCGGAATTAGGGAATGGCTGATGGGAACAATGGGAAAAATCTGTCTGGGAAGAGCCCGGCTCGGCCCGGGATTGAGGGGTGGTTGGATGGGAAAACTGGGAAAAATCCATCCTGGAAAAGTCGGGCTCACTCAAAATTAAGGAAAGGTTTCATGGGAAAACTGGGAAAAATCTGTGTGGGAAGAGCCCAGCTTGGCCCGGGACTGAGGAATGGTTGGATGGGGAAACTGGGAAAAATCCGTCTGGGAAAAAACTGGCTTGGTCTAAAATTAAGGAATGGTTTCATGGGAAAACTGGGAAAAATCTGTCTGGGAAGAGCCAGGCTCGGCCCGGGATTGAGGGATGGTTGGATGGGAAAACTGGGAAAAATCTGTCTGGGAAAAACCGGGCTCACAACGAAATTAAGGAATGGTTTGACGGGAAACCAGGGAAAAATCCGTCTGGGAAAAGCTGGCATGGCCTGGAATTAGGGAATGGTTTGATGGGAAAAATCTGTGTGGGAAGAGCCCGGCGCGGCCCGGGACTGAGGGATGGTTGGATGGGGAAACTGGGAAAAATCCATCCCGGAAAAGCCGGGCTCACCCAAAATTAAGGAACAGTTTGATGGGAACACAGAGAAAACCAGGAAAAATCCATCCCAGAAAAGCTGGGCTCAACCTGGAATTGAGGGATGGTTTGATGGGAAAACCGGGAAAAATCCATCCCAGAAAACCCCAGTTTGCACTGGAATTGAGGAATTTTGATGGGAAAACTGGGAAAAATCCATCCAAGAAAAACCAGGCTCGCAACGAAATTAAGGAATGGCGTGATGGGAACACAGAGAAAACCAGGAAAAATCCATCCCGGAAAAGCCGGGCTCGGCCCGGAATTGAGGGACGGTTTGATGGGAAAACTGGGAAAAATCCATCCCGGAAAAGCCCGGCTTGGCCCAGAATTGAGGGATGGTTGGATGGGAAAACTGGGAAAAATCCATCCCGGAAAAGCCGGGCTCAGCCCGGAACTGAGGGACGCTTTGATGGGAAAACTGGGAAAAATCCATCCCGGGAAATCCTGGCTCACCCAAAATGAAGGAACGTTTTGACGGGAAAACGAGGCCAGAACCTTCCCGTTTTTCCAGCCCCACGGGCAGAGCCAATTCCCGCTATCCCGGGAACCCCGGCCGGCTCCGAGGCCGCTCCCACGGCCGGAATTCCACAACCCCGGCACAGAGAGAGCTCCGACAACGCCGCGGGAAGATCCGAGCGCGGAACCTTCCCCGCTTTTCCCCCTCATTCGGCTCCCACGGAATTCCGAGGGGCGGAGGCGCTTCCCGGGGTGATTCCCGGGGCGATTCCCGAGGGAATATTCCCATTCCCGCTCCGCACCCGCCTGGAGCAGCAGCTTGGCGCAGCGCAGGTGCTGCCGGGCGCACGCCACGTGCAGGGGGGTCCCGAAGTGGCAGTCGTGGGCCTCCAGGTTGGCGCCGACGTCGATGAGCAGCTGCACGCACTCGGAGCTGCCTGAGGCACGGACGTGGGGAAAAACAGGGAAAATCGGAGTTAGAACGGGGAAATGGGAGGTGAAATGGGGGAAATGGGAGGTGAAACGGGGAAAATCGGAGTTAGAATGGGGAAATGGGAGGTGAAATGGGGGAAATGGGAGGTGAAACAGGGAAAATCGGAGTTAAAAGGGGGAAATGGGAGGTGAAACGGGGGAAATCGGAGTTAAAATGGGGAAATCGGAGTTAAAACGGGGAAAATCGGAGTTAGAACGGGGAAATGGGAGGTGAAACGGGGGAAATCGGAGTTAAATGGGGGAAATCGGAGTTAGAACGGGGGAAATGGGAGGTGAAACGGGGGAAATCGGAGTTCAAACGGGGAAAATCGGAGTTAGAACGGGGAAATCGGAGTTAAAATGGGGAAAATCAGAGTTCAAACGGGGAAAATCGGAGTTAGAATGGGGAAATGGGAGGTGAAACGGGGGAAATCGGAGTCAGAACAGGGAAAATCCAAATTAAAATGGGGAAAATCGGAGTTAGAACGGGGAAATGGGAGGTGAAACGGGGGAAATGGGGGTTAAAATCGGAGAATCGGAGGTGAAACGGGGGAAATCGGAGTTAAAACGGGGACAATACAAATCAAAATGGGGAAAATCGGAGTTCAAACAGGGAAAATCGGAGTTAAAACGGGGAAATGGGAGGTGAAACGGGGGAATCGGAGGTGAAACGGGAAAAGCGGAGGTGAAACGGGAGAATTGGAGGTGAAACGGGGGAAATCGGAGTTAAAATCGGGGAAAATCCAAATTAAAATGGGGAAAATCGGAGTTCAAACAGGGAAAATCGGAGTTAAAATGGGGAAATCTGAGTTAAAATGGGAAAATCCAAGTTCAAACTGGAAAATCCAAGTTGAAACTGGGAAATCTGAGTTCAAACTGGGAAAATCGGAATTCAAACGGGGAAAATCCAAGTTCAAACTGGGAAATCCGAGTTCAAACTGGGAAATCCGAGTTGACACAGGAAAAAAACCACTGGCATTTCCCACAAAACCCCTGGAAATCCCCAAAAAACCCCTGGAATTCTCACAAAACCCCTGGAAATCCCAAAAATCCCCACACCACCTCCTTCCCACCTGCCCCTTGTGAACACCAGCAGCGCCCGTGCCGTTCCCACCCCAAGAAAACCGTGGCAGGGCTTTCTCCCCAGGCCGGGAGCCGTGATTTTTCCATGGAAAAAGCGGGATTTGGGAATTACCGTTCATGCAGGCCTCGTGCAAGGGCGAGGCGAAGAGTGGCGGGGTCACGCCTGCACCGTGCGACAGCAGCGCCCGCACCATTCCCACCTCAAAGAAACCACCCGGGACTTTCTCCCCAGGCTGGGAGCCGCGATTTTCCATGGAAAAAGCGGGATTTGGGAATTACCGTTCATGCAGGCCTCATGCAGGGGTGAGGCAGAAAAGAGCAGCGGGGTCATGCCTGCACCATGCGCCAGCAGCGCCCGCACCGTTCCCACCCCAACGACAGCACCCGAGGCTTTCTCCCACACCCCGAGAGCCACGATTTTTCCATGGAAAAAGCGGGATTTGGGAATTACCGTTCATGCAGGCCTCGTGCAGCGGCGAGGCGGTGAAGAGCGGCGGGTTGACGCGGGCGCCGTGCGCCAGCAGCAGCCGCGCGCACTCGGCGCTGCCCGAGGCGCAGGCGTCGCACAGCGGCGTGCTGCCGTCGATGTTCCGCGCGTCCACCTGCGGGAGAGGCCGGGTCACCGAAGCCGGTGGGAAAAACTCAGGCATTTGATAAAATTCCTGTTATCCCTGGAAAGGAAAAGCCTCTCCCCCGAGTCCTTGCGGTTGGAATGTTACCTTTATCCCCCCAGAAAACTACTACTCCCAGCAGCCTTTGCGGCGTGCTGCCATCGATGTTCCGCGCGTCCACCTGCGGGAGAGGCCGGGGTCACCAAGGCTGGTGGGAAAAACTCAGGCATTTGAAAAAATTTGATAAAATTCCTTTTTTCCCTGGAAAGGAAAAGCCTCTCTCCCAAGTCCTTGTGGTTGGAATGTTACCTTTCCACCCCACACCCAGAAAACTACTACTCCCAGCAGCCTTTGCGGCGTGCTGCCATCAATGTTCCGCGCGTCCACCTGCGGGAGAGGCCGGGTCACTGAGGCCGGTGGGAAAACTCAGGAATGTGAAAAATTCCGATAAAATTCCTTTTTTCCCTGGAAAGGAAAAGCCTCTCCCCCGAGTCCTTGCGGTTGGAATGTTACCTTTATCCCCCCAGAAAACTACTACTCCCAGCAGCCTTTGCGGCGTGCTGCCGTCGATGTTCCGCGCGTCCACCTGCGGGAGAGGCCAGGTCACCAAGGCCGGTGGGAAAAACTCAGGAATGTGAAAAATTCCTGTTATCCCTGGAAAGGAAAAGCCTCTCTCCCAAGTCCTTACGGTTGGAATGTTACCTTTCCGCCCCACACCCAGAAAACTACCACTCCCAGCAGCCTTTGCGGCGTGCTGCCGTCGATGTTCCGCGCGTCCACCTGCGGGAGAGGCCGGGTCACCGAGGCCAGGCCGGTGGGAAAACTCAGGAATGTGAAAAATTCCGATAAAATTCCTTTTTCCCTGGAAAGGAAAAGCCTCTCTCCCAAGTCCTTGCGGTTGGAATGTAACCTTTCCCCCCCCAGAAAACTACTACTCCCAGCAGCCTTTGCGGCGTGCTGCCATCGATGTTCCGCGCGTCCACCTGCGGGAGAGGCCGGGTCACCAAGGCCGGTGGGAAAAACTCAGGAATGTGAAAAATTCCTGTTTTCCCTGGAAAGGAAAAGCCTCTCCCACAAGTTCTTGCAGTTGGAATGTAACCTTCCCCCCCAGAAAACTACTACTCCCAGCAGCCTTTGCGGCGTGCTGCCATCAATGTTCCATGCGTCCACCTGCGGGAGGATGTTGGGGTCACCGAGGCCAGGCCAGTGGGAAAACTCAGTAATGTGAAAAATTCCGATAAAATTCCTGTTATCCCTGGAAAGGAAAAGCCTCTCCCCCGAGTCCTTACGGTTGGAATGTTACCTTTCCACTCACACCCAGAAAACTACCACTCCCAGCAGCCTTTGCGGCGTGCTGCCGTCGATGTTCCGCGCGTCCACCTGCGGGAGAGGCCGGGTCACCGAGGCCAGTGGGAAAACTCAGGAATGTGAAAAATTCCTGTTATCCCTGGAAAGGAAAAGCCTCTCCCGCAAGTCCTTGCGGTTGGAATGTAACCTTCCTTCCCCCAGAAAACTACCACTCCCAGCAGCCTTTGCGGCTGCTCCCTTACCTGGTCCCCCGCCCTGCCCCTTCCCCCTGCTCATTGGTTCCGATGCTTTCCAACCTTTTCCATGCAAAAATTTTCCCTAAAATCCAACCTGCTCTGAGCAGTTCCGATCCTTTCCAACCTTTTCCATGGAGAAATCTTCCCTAAAATCCAACCTGCCCTGGCCGTTCCCTCTCCTCCTGTCCCTGTTTTCCCGTTTGGAGCAGGAGGAGCTTCCCAGCCCCTGGATTCACTCCGCTCCCTGGGAAGAGAGCAGCTCCTCCAAACCACGAGCCCGTGGGAAGCAGAGCCTTTCCCAAGGCTGGATTGGTCTTTGTTGCTGCACAGCTCCAAGCGGGAATATTCATGGAATCGGAGAATCCCATGGGTTGGAAAAGATGTGCAGGGGAACGGGGGAGGGGAAGTGATTTTAATGGGAAAAATCCCTGGGAGGGCTCTGAAAATGGACAAACTTTCCCTTTCTTCTTCTGACTCTGTTTGGACACAGCATCCTGGAATCTGGGAATCAGGGAATCATTTGGGATGGGAAAGGCCTCTGAGGCATTGAGTCCAACCATTCCCAGCACTGCCAAGGCCACCACTGCCCATGTCCCCAAGTGCCACATCCACAGGGATTTGAAATCCCAACAGGGATGGGGACTCCACCTCTGCCCTGGGCAGTTCCAATGCTTTCCAACCTTTTCCATGAGGAAATTTTCCTTAAAATCCAACCTGAACCTCCCCTGGCCCAGCCTGAGGCCGTTCCCTCTCCTCCTGTCCCTGTTCCCTGCGAGCAGATCCCAACTCCCACCTGGATCCAAGATTCCAGGGAGTTGTGCAGAGCCACAAGGTCCCCCCTGAGCCTCCTTTGCTCCAGGCTCAGCCCCTTTCCCAGCTCCCTCAGGAACTCTCCAGCCCTTTCCCAGCTCCCTCAGCTGCTCCAGCCCTTTCCCATCTCCTTCAGGAACTCTCCAGCTCTTTCCCATCTCCCTCAGATTCTCCAGCCCTTTCCCAGCTCCCTCAGGAATTCTCCAGCCCTTTCCCATCTCCCTCAGGAATTCTCCAGCCCCTTTCCCATCTCCCTCAGGAATTCTCCAGCCCCTTTCCCAGCTCCCTCAGGAATTGTCCAGCCCTTTCCTGGCTCTCTCAGCCTCTCCAGCCCTTTCCCAGCTCCCTCAGGAATTCTCCAGCCCTTTCCCAGCTCCATTCCCTCCCCTGGCCACACTCCAGCCCCTCCAGCCCTTCCCTGGAGCCACAAGCCCCACCTCACCCATAGGGGCAAACCTCCCCCGAGCCCCCCCTGCCGCCGTAACCCCGACCCCACCAACAGCTTCCCAAACACGAATCCCATGGAATTCCCGGCCGGATCAGAGGCGGGCGCGCACCTGGGCCCCCGCATCCAGCAGCAGCTTGACGCACTGGGCCTGGCCCCTGAGGCTGGCCTCGTGCAGGGGGGTGATGGAGTCGTAGGTGAGGGCGTTGACGCAGGCGCCGCTCTCGATGAGCTGCTGCAGCCGCCCGAGCTCCCCTCGGCGCGCGGCCTCGTGCACCGGCGTGCGGTCGGCCCAGAACGCTGCGAAAGAGAAGGAGAGAGAAAAATCCAGGAGTTTGTTGGAGTGCAAAGTGCACGGAATATTTCCCTGCCTGTTTTGGAGGGTTCTACCCCCCTGGACAGCGCTGTCTGTGCCCTTCGTCCATGGAGAAAGTCGCCTTCCCTCTGGGAAGGAGCAGAACCTGCACTGGTGTGAACTGGGTGATGGAACACGGTGTGAGATTGTCACAGGGTGAACATTTAGAGGGGTTGGGTTTGTTAATACAGCAAACGGATAAAAAGCAAAAACTCCAACATGGAGGATTCTTGTTGTTTTAGGCCTTCTTCTTTCTTCTTTCTCTACTCCATGTTCTGCGGCAAAAGTGGATTGAGAGGGTTGGGTGAAAAATGCCGCAGTTCCTTTCATGTGACAGAAAGATTTATTGAACATTGGTAGAAAAGTAAAAATACCTTCCGTTTTGGGCTTTCATTGGGTGATTTACCTTTAAAAGATGGTGTGATCTTGATAATTGGACTTCTCCTTTGCACTTCCTAAGGGGAGTCATCTCTGCCTCGGCTCCCTTTTCTGATAAGATTTAATAACCAACTATCGGAGAGCAAAAGCGTGGAAAAGTCCCGTTCGTCTGCAGAGCCCGGGCAAGGGCTCGGGGAATCCTCCCCCATCAGGGGAGGCTCAATTAAGGCACGGTGAAGTGTCAGAGTTAACAAAGAAAACCGTGGGATATGGAAAAACGGGGATCTGGTATCCCGAGGAGTTGGGTAATGGGAAGGGATTTGTGGCCGGGAGGGGTTGGAATGGAATTCCCGGAGAAGATGTGGTTGTTCCATGCCTGGAATTGTGGCAGGACAGGTTGGGAAGGGCTTGGAGCAAGGTGGGATAGGGGGAGGGTGTTGGAATGAGATGGGTTTCCAACCCTTCCAACCCAAATTATTCCATGATTCTGTGGAGGTCGGGATTCCTGGAGGAGCACGGGATGGCTGGAAGGAGAGGGAACTGGGATGGAGGAGCATCCCACCTCAAAAAGACCTTCCCAAATTCTGGATTCATGGAAAAGAACGGAATGGCTGGAAGGAGAGGGAGAAGGGATCATTCCACCTCAAAAATACCTTCCCAGACTCTGGATTCCTAGAGGAACATGGATGGCTGGAAGGACAGGGAGATGGGATCATTCCACCTCAAAAGTACCTTCCCAAACTCCGGATCCATGGAAAAGAATGGAGTGGCTGGAAGGAGAGGGAGAAGGGATCGAGGATCAGCTCAGTCCACCTCAAAAATACCTTCCCAAACTCTGGATTCATGGAGGAACATGGAATGGCTGGAAGGAAAGGGAACTGGGATCAGCCCACCTCAAAAGTACCTTCCCAAACTCTGGATTCCTAGAAGAGCATGGATGGCTGGAAGGAGAGGGAGATGGGACCATCCCACCTCAAAAAGACCTTCCCAAGCTCCAGATTCATGGAAAAGAATGGAATGGCTGGAAGGATACGGAGATGGGATCAGCCCACCTCAAAAATACCTTCCCAAATTCTGGATTCATGGAAAAGAATGGAATGGCTGGAACGAGAGGGAGATGGGATCGAGGATCAGCTCAGCCCACCTCAAAAATACCTTCCCAAATTCTGGATTCATGGAGGAACATGGGATGGCTGGAAGGAGAGGGAACTGGGATCAGCCCACCTCAAAAAGACCTTCCCAAACTCTGGATTCATGGAGGAACATGGAATGGCTGGAAGGAGAGGGAGATGAGACCATCCTACCTCAAAAAGACCTTCCCAAAAAGTCCACGGAGCTTGGAAAAACGAGTTCCCAGCTCTGCAGGACACCTGGCAGGGCCGAGCCCGGTTGCCACCGACAGGTGCCAACGTCACCTCCCCTCAGCGGGGTTGTGGTCCTGAGGTAGCGGCGAGCAAACCCAGCTCCGAGCCTTCACGGATCCTCTCCATAAAAATAAAGGGAATTCTGAGTCCCAGCGTTTTCACAGCACTGGGAAGGGTTGTGGAGGGTTTTTCCTTGGATTGTTGGATCCTCCTTCCTTGGCCAATCTCCCTGGGCAGGAGGGTCCTCCCTGCCTGGATTTCCTCAGGGTTTATGGCAGGAGAAGCAAATCCGAACGAGGATGGAGAGCTCAGAGCCCCTTGCAGGGCCTAAAGGGGCTCCAGGAGAGCTGGAGAGGGACTGGGGCCAAGGGCTGGAGGGACAGGACACAGGGAATGGCTTCCCAGTGCCAGAGGGCAGGGATAGATGGGATCTTGGGAATTGGGAATTCCTGGCTGGGCTGGAATTCCCAGAGAAGCTGTGGCTGCCCCTGGATCCCTGGGAGTGTCCAAGGCCAGGCTGGACATTGGGGCTTGGAGCAGCCTGGGACAGTGGAAGTGTCCCTGCCATGGGATTGGGATGGGATTGGGATGGGATTGGGATGGGATTGGGATGGGATCTGAGGTCTTTTCCAACCCAAACCATTCTGGGATTTCCGGAAGCTGCCTCGTGGCACCTTCCGGCCCATTCCCATGGGATAACAGCAGCTGGAGCAATCCCTGCCTCGTGGATCCCAACTTCCCTGCCCCGGGCAGCTGCCCCTGACTTCCATCTGCTCCGAGATCCTCTGGAGCTCCCGGCACCCCCAGGTCCGACCAGGGCAGAGCAAATCTGTGCCGGTGCAGGGCAGGGACGGCTCCGAGTGCAGAGCTGATCCCAAATTCCCCGTTCTGCAGCAAGGACACGGACACACCATCCAGACCCTGCTGGCCCTCGGTGCTGACGTCCAGGCCAAGGATGGGAAGGGATCCTCGTGGTTTATGGCAGGAGAAGCAAATCCAAACGAGGATGGAGAGCTCAGAGCCCCTTGCAGGGCCTGAAGGGGCTCCAGGAGAGCTGGAGAGGGACTGGGGACAAGGGCTGGAGGGACAGGACACAGGGAATGGCTTCACAGAGGGCAGGGCTGGATGGGATCTTGGGCAGGAATTCCTGGCTGGGCTGGAATTCCCAGAGCAGCTCCATCCCTGGGAGTGTCCAAGGCCAGGCTGGAGCAGGCTGGGACAGGGGGAGGTGTCCGTGCGCACGGCGGGGATTTGGAATGACATCCACACCCACATCCCGGGCTTTCGGGGGAGCAGGGAAGCTGCAGCCGGGGCCGGAATTCCCAATCCTGCGGCACCGCTCCGGCCCTGCCGGGGTCACCCGGGGTCACCGAGGTGGGATCGGGGCACCCACGGTGGGACATCCCCGCTGCCTCTGCCCCGGCCCCACCCCCGCGGGAACTGCGGGAGGAACCGGGATCGTTCCCCGCGCCCCGACGCGGGCCCAAGAGCGTCCTCTTAGTCCCGGCCTTGCGAGAGCCCGCTCGCTCCCTACACCTGCCCTGCCAGCCCCAAAACCCACCTGCAAGCCCCAAAACCGCCCTTTAACCCCCAAACTCACCCTACGACCCCCAAACTCACCCTGAAAGCCCCAAACCCGTCCTGCAAGCCCCAAAACCGCCCTGCAAGCCCCAAAACCACCCTTTAACCCCCAAAACCGACCTGCAAGCCCCACAACCATGCTTTAAGCCCAAACCCACTCTTTAACCCCCAAACTCACCCTGCGACCCCCAAAACCATCCTGAAAGCCCCAAACCCACTCTGCAACCCCTACACCTGCCCTGAAGGCCCCAAGCCCATCCTGCAACCCCCAAATCTGTCCTGAAAGGCCCAAGACCATCCTGAAACCCCTAAACCTATCCCGGAAGCCCCCAAGCCCGTCCCGCAACTCCCCAAACCCATCCCGAAAGCCCCAAGACCATCCTGCAACCCCCAAAACCATCCTGAAATCCCCAAACCCATCCTGAAAGCCCCAAGACCACCCTGCAACACCCAAAACTAACCTGAAAAGCCCCAAACCCACTCTGCAAGCCCCAAACCCATCCTGAAAAGCCCCAAGACCACTTTGCAACCCCCAAATCCACCCTGCAACCCCCAAAACCATCCCGAAAGCCCCAAACCCACTCTGCAAGCCCCAAGCCCACCCTGCAAGCCCCAAGCACACCCTGCAAGCCCCAAGAACACCTTGCAACACCCAAAACTATCCTGAAAGCCCCAAACCCACTCTGCAAGCCCCAAACCCATCCTGAAAAGCCCCAAGACCACTTTGCAACCCCCAAATCCACTCTGCAACCCCCAAAACCATCCCGAAAGCCCCAAACCCACTCTGCAAGCCCCAAACCCATCCTGAAAGCCCCAAACCCACCCTGCAAGCCCCAAAACCATCCTGAAAGCCTCAAGAACACCTTGCAACACGCAAAACTATCCTGAAAGCCCCAAACCCACTCTGCAAGCCCCAAACCCACCCTGAAAGCCCCAAACCCGTCCTGCAACCCCCAAACCCACTCTGCAAGCCCCAAACCCACTCTGCAACCCCCAAACCCATCCTGAAAGCCCCAAGAACACCTTGCAACCCCCAAACCCACCCTGCAAGCCCCAAAACCATCCTGCAAGCCCCAAACCCATCCCGAAAGCCCCCAAGCCCGACGCTCCGGGCAGCCGCCGTCTCTTCCCGGCGCGGCTCCCCTTCCCAGCTCCTTTCCCGGATTTCCCCCGGAGGTGCCCCCGGCCCGTGCCGGCCCCACAGCCCCACGCCGGCCCCACAGCCCCACGCCGGCCCCACACACCGATGTCGCCCCGCAAGGAGCCGCTGCCGCCGGCGCTCGCCATGGCCCGGCCCCTCACGGCCGCCGCCTCCGGCCCGGTGCCGCTCCGCCCGCCGCGCGCGGGGCCTCCCGGGGTTCCTCCCAGGGCTCCCCCGCCGCGGGGCACGCCGGGAGTTGTAGTGCGGGGCCGGGGGCAGAGGGGCGGGGGAGTGGGGGGAATGGGGGTGCGGGAGGGGGGACTGGGGGGACTGGGATGGGGAACAGCGGGACTGGGATGGGGAACAGCGGTACTGGGGGCACTGGGATGGGGAACAGCGGGACTGGGATGGGGAATAGGGGTACTGGGGGTACTGGGATGGGGAACAGCGGGACTGGGGGGACTGGGATGGGGAACAGCGGGACTGGGATGGGGAATAGGGGTACTGGGGGTACTGGGGGGACTGGGATGGGGAACAGCGGGACTGGGATGGGGAATAGGGGTACTGGGGGTACTGGGAGGACTGGGATGGGGAACAGCGGGACTGGATGGGAATAGGGGTACTGGGTACTGGGATGGGGAACAGCGGGACTGGGGGGACTGGGATAGGGAACAGCGGGACTGGGATGGGGAACAGCGGTACTGGGGTACTGGGATAGGGAACAGCGGGACTGGGATGGGGAACAGCGGGACTGGGGGCACTGGGATGGGGAACAGGGGTACTGGGATGGGGAATAGGGGTACTGGGGGTACTGGGATGGGGAATAGGGGTACTGGGATGGGGAACAGCGGGACTGGGGGAACTGGTGGGGGCGGGGAGGGGGTACTGGGGGTACTGGGATGGGGAACAGCGGGACTGGGATGGGGAACAGCGGGACTGGGGGGACTGGGATGGGGAACAGCGGTACTGGGATGGGGAACAGGGGTACTGGGGGAACTGGGATGGGGAACAGCGGGACTGGGGGGACTGGGATGGGGAACAGGGGTACTGGGGGTACTGGGATGGGGAACAGCGGTACTGGGGATACTGGGATGGGGAACAGGGGTACTGGTGGGATTGGGGGGGCGGGGAGGGGGTACTGGGGGTACTGGGACGGGGACCAGCGGGACTGGGGGTACTGGGGGGACTGGGATGGGGAACAGCGGTACTGGGATGGGGAACAGGGGTACTGGGGGTACTGGGATGGGGAACAGCGGGACTGGGGGGACTTGGGGGGTGCGGGGGGTACTGGGGGGACTGGGATGGGGAACAGCGGGACTGGGGGCACTGGGGGGACTGGGATGGGGAACAGCAGGACTGGGGGCACTGGTGGGGGCGGGGAGGGGACACTGGTGTACGTGCACAGGGGAACTGGGGGTACTGGTATGGGGTGCAGGGGGTACTGGTGGGTGCAGGGAGAGGGGACTGGGGGTACTGGTGTGTGTTGGGAGGAGGTACTGGGGACACTGGTGTGTGTCCATAGGGGCACTGGGAGTACTGGTATGGGGTGCAGGGCGTACTGGGGGTACTGGGGGTACTGGTATGGGGTGCAGGAGGTACTGGGGATACTGGGGATACTGGGGGTACTCGGGGTACTGGTATGAGGTACTGGGGGTACTGGGGGTACTGGTATGGGGTGCAGGGCATACTGGTGGTACTGGTATGGGGTGCAGGAGGTACTGGGGATACTGGTATGGGGTACTGGGGGTACTGGTGGTGCAGGGCATACTGGTGGTACTGGTGGTACTGGTATGGGGTACTGGGGGTACTGGTGGTACTGGTATGGGGTGCAGGAGGTACTGGTTGTACTGGTATGGAGGTACAGGAGGTACTGGGGGTACTGGGGGCACTGGTATGGGGGACTGGGGTTACTGGTGATACTGGTATGAGGTACCGGTGGTACTGGTATGGGGTGCAGGGAGTACTGGGGATACTGGTATGGGGTACTGGGGATACTGGTACGGGTTACTGGTGGTACTGGTATGGGGTACTGGGGATACCGGTGATACTGGTGTGGGGTGCAGGAGGCACTGGTATGGGGTACTGGTGGCACTGGTGTGGGTTACTGGTGATACTGGTGTGGGGTACTGGTGGCACTGGTGTGGGTTACTGGTGGCACTGGTACGGGGTGCAGGGCATACTGGTGGCACTGGTATGGGTTACTGGTGATACTGGTATGGGTTACTGGGGTCACTGGTGCCGGGTGCAGGGGGTACTGGTGGCACTGGTGACACTGGTGTGGGGTACTGGTGATACTGGTGTGGGGTGCAGGTGGTACTGGTGATACTGGTATTGGGTATTGGTGGCACTGGTATGGGTTACTGGTGATACTGGTATGGGGTACTGGGGGCACTGGTGTGGGTTACTGGTGATACTGGTATGGGTTACTGGTGATACTGGTGTGGGTTACTGGTGATACTGGTATGGGGTACTGGGGGCACTGGTGTGGGTTACTGGTGATACTGGTATGGGGTACTGGTGGCACTGGTGTGGGGTGCAGGAGGTGCAGGTGGTACTGGTGGCACTGGTGTGGGGTGCAGGGGTTACTGGTGATACTGGTATGGAGTACTGGTGGCACTGGTGTGGGTTACTGGTGACACTGGTGTGGGTTACTGGGGTCACTGGTATGGGTTACTGGTGATACTGGTGTGGCTTACTGGTGATAACGGTGCGGGTTACTGGTGGCACTGGTATGGGTTACTGGGGTCACTGGTGTGGAGTGCAGGGGGTACTGGTGACACTGGTATGGGGTACTGGTGGCACTGGTACAGGGTGCAGGGCATACTGGTGATACTGGTATGGGTTACTGGTGGCACTGGTGTGGGTTACTGGTGATACTGGTATGGGTTACTGGGGTCACTGGTATGGGTTACTGGTGGCACTGGTGCGGGTTACTGGTGGCACTGGTGCGGGTTACTGGTGATACTGGTGTGGGTTACCGGTGGCACTGGTATGGGTTTACTGGTGGCACTGGTGTGGGTTACTGGTGATACTGGTATGGGTTACTGGTGATACTGGTGTGGGGTACTGGGGTCACTGGTGTGGGTTACTGGTGATACTGGTGTGGGGTACTGGTGGCACTGGGATGGGGTACTGGTGGTACTGGTGACACCGGTGTGGGTTACTGGTGATACTGGTGGTACTGGTGACACTGGTGCGGGGTGCAGGGGGTACTGGTGACACTGGTATGGGTTACTGGTGATACTGGTGTGGGTTACTGGTGATACTGGTGTGGGTTACTGGGGTCACTGGTGCGGGGTGCAGGGCGCCCTCCCCAGCAGAGCGGCCCCTCCCAGCAGCGCCCCCGCGCGATTCCGGCTTTGCCCTTTTTGGGAAATTCCATTTTTGGGCACAAAATAAAAAAAATCCAATTCTGTTCCTTCCGTTCCACCCAAATCCCCCGGCCTTGTGCCCGGCCCGGGAGGGAAAATCGGGGATTTCCTGCACTCTGGGCATTTTCTCCTGAAAATGGCAATTTTGGGGAAAAATGGCTATTTGGGGAAAAATAGCCAATTTGGGGAAAATAGCCATTTTGGGGGAAAATAGCCAATTTGGGAGAAAATAGCCATTTTGGGAGAAAATAGCCAATTTTGGGGGAAAATAGCCATTTTGGGAGAAATAGCCAATTTGGGGAAAATAGCCATTTTGGGAGAAAATAGCCAATTTGGGGAAAAATAGTCATTTTGGGAGGAAATAGCCATTTTGGGGAAAATAGCCATTTTGGGGGAAATAGTCATTTTGGGAGAAAATAGCCATTTTGGGGAAAAATAGCCATTTTGGGGGAAATAGCCAATTTGGGAGAAAATAGCCATTTTGGGGGAAATAGCCATTTTGGGAGGAAATAGCCAATTTGGGAGAAAATAGCCAATTTTGGGGGAAAATAGCCAATTTGGGGGGGAAATAGGCAATTTGGGGAAAATAGTCATTTTGGGGGAAATAGCCAGTTTGGGAGAAAATAGCCATTTTGGGGGAAATAGCCATTTTGGGGGAAAATAGCCAATTTGGGGGAAAAATAGCCATTTTGGGGGAAATAGCCAATTTTGGGGGAAAATAGCCAATTTGGGGGAAAAATAGCCATTTTGGGGAAAATAGCCATTTTGGGGGAAATAGCCAATTTGGGAGAAAATAGCCAATTTGGGAGAAAGTAGCCATTTTGGGAGGAAATAGCCAATTTGGGGAAAATAGTTTTAGGCTTAGGCCTGGTTTAGGTTTCGGCCCATCTTAGGTTTAGGCCCGGTTTAGGCTTAGGCCCGATTTAGGCTTAGACCCGCCTTAGGCTTAGGGCCGGCTGATGTTTAGGCCCACCTTAGGCTTAGGCCCAGTTTAGGTTTAGGCCGGGCGTAGGTTTAGGCCCGGTTTAGGCTTCGGCCTGGCTTAGTCTTAGGCCCAGTTTAGGTTTAGGCCGGGCGTAGGTTTAGGCCCGTTTTAGGCTTAGGCCCGGTTTAGGCTTAGGCCCACTTTAGGCTTAGGCCCACTTTAGGCTTAGGCCCGCCTTAGGCTTAGGCCCGTCTTAGGCGGGGCTGTGTGAACTTTAGGCCGGACTGAAAAGCAAACACCAAAGGGGCTCCTCCGTGGGGGAGTTGGGAAGAGTTTCGCCTTTTTGGGGAAGATTTTCACCTTTTTTGGGAGGATTTTCGCTTTTTTTGGAAGAGTTTCACTTTTTTGGGGAAAATTTTCACAATTTTTGTGAAGAGTTTCACTTTTTTGGGGAAGATTTTCAGGCTTTTTTAAAGATTTGCACGCTTTTATTGAAGATTTTCACCTTTTTTTGGGAAGATTTCCACTTTTAAAAAAAAAATATTTTCACTTTTTAAAAAGGATTTTTCACCTTTTTTTGGAGGATTTTCACCATTTTTTTGAGGATTTTCACTTTTTTGGAGGATTTTCACTTTTTTGGGGGAGGATTTTCACTTTTTTTGGAGGATTTTCGCTTTTTTGGGAAGATTTTCACCTTTTTGGGGAGGATTTTCACTTTTTTGGGGAGGATTTTCACCTTTTTTTGGAGGATTTTCACTTTTTTGGGGGAGGATTTTCACTTTTTGGGGGCAGATTTTCACTTTTTTGGAGGATTTTCACTTTTTTGGGAGGATTTTCACTTTTTTGGAGGACTTTTCACTTTTTTTGGAGGATTTTCACTTTTTTTCCAGCGGATTTTCACTTTTTTTTGACAGCTGCCACAAAATCCAAGGGGCAATAAAACAAAACCAGCCCAAATTTGCTCGTCTTGCCGCGAGATTTCCGAGATTCCGGGACTTTTTCTGGAGCTGAGTGAAAAACGGCGCGAGGCACCTCCAGGGGGTGACGCCCACCTCGCGAGGTGGAGGCGAAATTTGGGTCGCAAAGTCCGGATTTTGCATTTTAGGCTCGGTTTCCTGCAGTTTGCCAAGCAGAGCACAAACGGGGGGAACAAACCTCTCTCTGTGCCCACCTGGATCAAAGCAGGAGGGTCCCGAGCTCTCCTGGAGCGGCCGGAAATCTTCGCGTCCGTTTGTTCCACCACGGCTCCGCCAAGAACTCCGCGGATTCCCGGGCTCGGGAGCAGCAGCCACCGAAGGGCAGGAGAGCAGAGGAGGCCCCGAGTTCTCTTTCCTCACCTTCTCTTCCAGCCAAGGTCCTCAGGCAGAGTTTTCCCAGCAGAGGGGCTCGGAACTCGAGCTTGTGAGCGGGAGGGGAAGAGGATCCTCCAGGAAACGGCAGATTTTGGAGAATCCAGCCTGGGAAAGCCTTGCTACTGTTGGATAATGGCTTCCAAAATTCGTGGTGTCGCACTTGGACGCGACAGAACCACGCAGACACTTTGTCAGGAGAGAAGCAAGAAAGAGAGCCGGGGTCAGAGACCCCGAGCTTTGTTATAGATGTTCTTAAAACCCACCATGGATTGGAGGGAGAAATTACCACCCCTCAATCACACTGGTCAAAGGAAAATCCATCAAACGTCTCTGCCTAGAATGGAAGGAAAAACAATAAAGATGGTTAACAAAACATGGCCCTGTTTACAGAAAGTGCGTGAGAAACTGGCACAGAAAACGAAAACATCGAAGAGCTGCAAACTCAGGGCAACACATGGAAGAGACAGAAATAGTAACGATCACAGGCCTGTGGAAATCAAGGAGAAAAACCAACCCGAGCTCTCACATCACAAAGGACGTGTGAGGGTGGGGAGGCCTTGGCATGGGATTCCCAGAGAAGCTGTGGTTGCCTCATCCCTGGAGCAGCCTGGGGCGGTGGAAGGTGTCCCTGCCCAGGGAAGAGATCCTGGAACACGGAGCTGGGAGATGTTTAAGGTCCCTTCCCACCTGAACCATTCCATGATCACACGGTGTGGGAGTGCAGAGTGCAGGGAATATTTCCCTGCCTGTTTTGGAGGGTTCTACCCCCCTGGACAGCGCTGTCTGTGCCCTTCGTCCATGGAGAAAGTCGCCTTCCCTCTGGGAAGGAGCAGAACCTGCACTGGTGTGAACTGGGTGATGGAACACGGTGTGAGATTGTCACAGGGTGAACATTTAGAGGGGTTGGGTTTGTTAATACAGCAAACGGATAAAAAGCAAAAACTCCAACATGGAGGATTCTTGTTGTTCTCCAGACCTTCTTCTTCTTCTTCTTCTGTCACTCCATGTTCTGCGGCAAAAGTGGATTGAGAGGGTTGGGTGAAAAATGCCGCAGTTCCTTTCATGTGACAGAAAGATTTATTGACCATTGGTAGAAAAGTAAAAATATCTTTAATTTTGGGCTTTCATTGGGTAATTTACCTTTAAAAGATGGTGTGATATTGATAACTCAGCCTTTTCTCTCGCATTCTCTAAGGGGAGTCACATCCCTGGCTCAGCTCCTTTGATAAGACTTAATAAACAACTTTCCGAAAGCAAAAACCGTGGAAAAGTCCCGTTGGTCTGCAGAGCCCGGGCAAGGGCTCTGGGAATTCTCCCCTGTGCCGGTTTGGCCAAAATCCAGTAATACATCTCTTGAGAGAAAACCAGGTTACAGCCACTCTTCCCCCACCAGGTTCAAAGGAAATTTTTCCTCGAAGGAAAGTGAAAGAGATCAAAACTATTTATTTTAACAAACGCACAGGAAAAGGATAACGATGTTACTAATGAAATGAAATCTCTCGCTGTAGAGAGAAACCCGGGAAGATTTCAGAGTCCTTCTGTAGGTGTGATCTCTCTCCTCCTCGGAGCTGGGTCGGCGAGGGCCCACCCCCCGGGCCTCGGGGAGGAAATTCTCCCGATGTGTTCTGATGTTGTTGAAACAGTTCAGAAGAGAAGAAGGGAAAAACCAAAGTCCCAGGAAACAAAGTTCAGCTCTCTGTCTCACACCAAGAGGGAAAAAACCCCAGCTGGCTGAAGGAAAGCAAGCAGGGTGCTCCCTCTGTGTTCCTGCAGCCAGAGAACGCAGAGCAGTGAAATCTCTGTGTCCTTGAGAAACTGCTTTGAAAAGTTCGTTTGTTTTTTTTTTTTCCCTCAAGCTCAGTTCAAAGGCACAGAAAAGGCACAAAATTACTTTTTGGGCACAGAGCATGACAGGGGATACACATGACAGAGTCACCCCAAGACATCCCCTATCGGGGGAGGCACAATTAAGGCACAGAAATAGGAGGAAAGCAGAGAACCTCAGCGTTGCCACGAATCCCTGGGATGCACCTGGGGCGGGGAAAAGGATCCTCTGCGGTGTTCGCGGGCTGTGTTCTCACACTGGGCTCTGGCACCGCCCCACACGGTCAGTAACGAGCTGAGCTTTAATGCTTTGCTTTACCTTGAGCTGAGCTTTAATGCTTTGCTTTCCCCTGACGTCATCCAGCAGGACAGCTGCCCTCAGCAAACGCTGCTGCCACATCCCACTGGACTCCTTCCTTTGCAGCTCTGTTTTCTCTCACTGACAGAATCTGCAGGGGTCTCTCGGTTGTTTTTTTTTCTGTTGGTGGTTTTCTGCAAAAGAGGAAATAAAACTCCAAGTGACTGCTTTAATTCAGACTTAAGCAGGTCAGAGCCTTGTGAGTCAAGGTTTCAAAGAAGCCAAAAAATAGAGCCTTGCCAGGAAGCGGGTCCCCACCACGGTGACATCACGGGCTTGCCTTGACCCAAAAAGTCATGAGGCACCAAAGAGGGACAGAGAAACTCCACTTAGAAATGGGATCCGACCCCCAGAGGCTCCAGTTCCCCTCCCCAGCAAAATTACCGGAATCATGGAGTGTGGAAAAGACCTTTAGGGTGATCCAGTCCAAACATCGGGATGGACGAGGACAAAATCCCTTCCAATTCTTTGCTTTTCTAAGCACTGAAAAAGGAAACGTGGGATTCCACATTTCCTCACCACAAGTAATTCCCAACACTAAAACACTTGGATTTCACGGGGACAGTGACTGAATGATCCCACCGGAGGTGGAAAGTTGGACGTTCTGACTGCGGATCTGCCCCAGAACCTCAGAGACCTCCTCACATCTCTTAGGCCAAGGCACAGGGCTGTTGATTTTCCCCCTTCAAAGGGCATCCGGGAACATATTTCTGCCTCAGCAAGAATTCCAAATTTTTATCTGCCAGCAGGAGCTAGAAAAATCCATGGATCTGGCAAACTGGAGACACACTGCTGGGAAATTTGCCATAAATGGTGCCCTGCCCCAAAAAAAGTCACTTTTTCTTCCCCCAGCCTTCATTTTTCACCAGGCAGCAGCACTTTGCACTCTCCGTTGCTGCCGCAGCGAATTCTTAGGATGGGTGAAACATCCGTGAGGGCACGTTCCTGACTTATTTGGGTAATAAGTGACTCATAAATGAGTTCTCCCACCGTTGTTCCTTCTCCCTTTTTAGCTCGTTCGCTGATCTTTCTTGCAAAGCTCAGCAGAGCTAAACCAGAGCCTGGGCACTGAGCACTGAGACGCCCAAATCCCGGCAAGGATCGCGAGGCAGCCTCTCCGTAAATTTACTACGGATGCAGCACCGTGGATGTCGTTGCCAAAAGCACCTGGAATCTCGAGTGGAATCCCCTCCAAGACTCCCCGCTCAGCCAAACACAACCTTTGCCCCAGCTGTTCCTACAGCCTCTTGTGTAAGAGGCTGGGCAAGCCCGGATCTCCCTGTTCCCTGCTCCAAAGCCGATTGCAACATTCCCCATTTGATGCATTTTTGGTGTTTCTGCCCAGCCTGGTGAACCCTAAAAAATGATCACCTGCTCCTACTGTTCCACGTAGGGTTCAGTGACGCTGGGATGAGACAACTCAGAACCATCAAAAGGGACCTTCATGAGCCCCTTCCCTGATCCCCTCAGCCCCTTCCCTCAGGGCCTTTCCCCACATTTTTTTATCCGTTCTGGCCCCTTCCCTCATCTCCTCACCCCGTTTCTGTGGCACTCACCCTCACTCCCTCAGTCTCTTCCTGCTCCGAGCCCATCCCTCACCTCAGGGCCTTCCCCAGAGCTTTGGTTTGGATCTTTCCTCATCCCTCACATCATTCCTGAAACCCCTTCCTTCACCTCAGTCCTTCCCCCTCAGTGTTTTTCCTCAGCTCCTTATTTTGGATCTTCCTTAAGTCCCCTTCCCCTCATTCCCTCTTTTCCTCACCCCTCACATCATTCCTGAAACCCCTTCCCTCCCCTCAGTCCTTCCCCCTCAGTGCCTTCCCTCAGCCCCCCCAAAACCCCTTCCCTGATCCCCTCAGCCGCTTCCTTTGGCTCTTCCCTCAGCCCCTTCCCTCAGGGCCTTTCCCCATCATTTTTTCATCTGTTCTGGCCCAGTGTTTTTCCGCAGCTCCTCATTTTGGATCTTCCCTCAGTTGCTTTCCCCTCGTTTCTCCTTTTTCTCATCCCTCACATCATTCCCTGGGTCCCTTCCCTCACCTCAGTGCCTTCCCTCCATCCCCTCAAAACCCCTTCCCTGATCCCCTCAGCCGCTTCCTTTGGCTCTTCCCTCAGCCCCTTCCCTCAGGGCCTTTCCCCATCATTTTTTATCTGTTCTGGCCCAGTATTTTTCCTCAGCTCCTCATTTTGGATCTTCCTTTCCCCTCGTTCCTTCTCTCACCCCTCACATCATCCCCTGCGTCCCTTCCCTCACCTCAGTCCTTCCCCCTCAGTGCCTTCCCTCAGCCCCCCCAAAACCCCTTCCCTGATCCCCTCAGCCCCTTCCCTCAGGGCCTTTCCCCATCATTTTTTATCCATTCTGGCCCCTTCCCTCATCTCCTCACCCCGTTTCTGTGGCACTCACCCTCACTCCCTCAGTCTCTTCCTGCTCCAAGCCCGTCCCTCACCTCAGGGCCTTCCCCAGAGCTTTGGTTTGGATCTTTCCTCATATCATTCCTTAAACCCTTTCCTTCACCTCAGTCCTTCCCCCTCAGCGTTTTTCCTCAGCCCCTTATTTTGGATCTTCCCTCAGTTCCTTTCCCCTCATTTCTTCTTTTCCTCACCCCTCACATCATTCCCTGAGTCCCTTCCCTCACCTCAGTCCTTCCCCCACCTCAGTCCTTCCCCCTCAGTGCCTTCCCTCAGTCCCCCCAAAACCCCTTCCCTGACCCCCTCAGCCTCTTCCCTCAGGGCCTTTCCCCAGATTTCTTTATCCGTTCTGGCCCCTTCCCTCATCTCCTCACCCCATTTTTGTGTCTCTCACCTCAGAGCTTCCCTTCTATCCTCAGCCCCATCCCTGTTCCCGATGCCCCCTTGTCCCCCATGGGTTGGGATACCCCCGCAGTCCCTCACGGGGTGGCTCCAGGCCACACACCCACAGGGAAATGGACGTTTAAGCACAAAAAGAAGATAAATAATCCAGTTTTCCTGCACCACCTGTGATCTGCCCAGCTCCAAAAGAGGGAAAACGCTGAAGGGGAAGGACTGAGGTGAGAAAGGGGTCTCTCGCCGTGATGTGAGGGGATGAGGGAAGGGGCAGCGGGAAGAGCTCAAGTCAGGCATGGAGGGGCTGAGGTGATCGAGGAGGAGGTCGAGGCAGGACTGGGGCAAGATCCACACCAAGAGCAAACAGTGATGGCCGAGCCAGGAGTTCACAATGAGGGAGCAGCCTGAGGGACGGCACGGAAGAGGAAAGCCGGGCACGGGCAGCCAGGACCGGTGACCGCGGGAAGAGGAAAAGCCGGCCATGACCAGGCAAGGCCGGTGACCGCGGGAAGAGGAAAACCCGCAGGCGGCCCCTCGCTCTCTTTCCGGTTCAGTTTTCACTTTCTGTTTTTTTCCCCGCCGCTCCCGCCCCTCGTCCCCTCCTTCCTCCCCCCTCCCCCGCCCGCCCCATCCTTTCCACTTCCTGGGGCCGGCGGATGGCGGCGGCCGCCCCGCACCGCCTCATGCCGCCGGCCCGGTAGCGGGGCCGCGCCGGGGGCCGGGCGGGGCGGCCATGAGGGCGGCCTGAGGGACGGCCCCGAGCGAGCCCCGGCCATGGCGAGCGGCGGCGCCGGGAGAGCGGCGAGCCGGGCACGGGTGAGCGGGGCCGGGGCGGGAGGGCGGGCGGCTCCATCGCGCCCTTCGCTGGGAGTGGGGGGGGTGGTTACCGGCTCCATGCCGCTCTTCCTTGGGAGGGGGGAAGGCGACCGGCTTCATGCAGCCCTTCTCTGGGAGAGGGGGATTTCTGGCTCCATCCTGCTCTTCCTTGGAAGAGGGGAAGGCGACCGGCTCCATCCCGCCCTTCCTTAAGGAGAAGAGGGTTCCCGGCTCCATCCCGCCGTGCCCTGGGAGATGTGGGGGGGTGTTACTGGCTCCATCCCGCCTTTCCCTGGGAAGCAGAGGGTTACCGCTCCCCATCCCATCTTTCCCTGGGGAGAAGCCGATTTACCGGCTTCATCCCGCCCTTCCGTGGGGAGCAGAGCGTTCACCGGCTCCGTCCCGCCCTTCCCTGGGTAAAAGAGGGTTCCCGGCTCCATCCTGCCCCTTCCCTGGGCAAGGAGAGGAGAGGCCACGCCGCCTTTCCCCCTCTCCTGTGCCCATCGCTCCCAGGGGGAGGTCGATGAGGCCTCGACCCCGAGCTCCTGGAAGCCTGGGACACGTAGGAACCAGCTGGTTTTGAAATTTTCTGGCTCGCCAGGGACACGTTGGCTTTTCCAAGCTCCCGCACGCGCCGGTGGCTGATCCCAAGGCCTGAGCAGCTGGGAAAGCCACGGTGCTGTTTGGACGCACCTTGGGGAGCCGTGCTGGGTGATGCAGATGCCCTTCAGGAGCGGGATTCGGGAATAGGAGCAGCGTGGATGAGTGCTGATCCCTTCCTGGAGGGGCTGGAGGCCTCTTTGCTCCCCGCTTGGAGCAGCTGCACGGCTGAAGTTTGGCCTTAGAAGGGGAGAAAAATACATTTCTGCTCTGGTCTTGCACAATTCTAATCCCAGATTGTCCTCAAATTATCCCACAAGGGTTTGGATTGGGGCAGAGCTTGCCCAGCTCTAGGTCTGCGCTCTTTGAGGGGCGATAATCTGAGATAGATGAAACAAGCAGGAGGTTGGATGGCACAAAAATAGTTGTAAAATATGGTCCTTGCTCCATGGGAACAAAGTTAATTTAATAAAAGATGTACCAGAAAGCCTGTGATGATCCAGAATGATCCAGAATGATCCATGGTTTGGTGCTCGTCACGGATGTAGGAGGTGCTGGGTGAAGCTCTGCTTTTTTGGGATAGTCAGGGCATAAAGCTCATGGATTTACCCCAAGTCTTTGATAAAAATGGATATTTCTTAGTGCAGCTCCAAACTCGTTTTGGTGTTTGTGAGAGATAGGTACTGAACAGGCTCTGCTGTGGTTGAATCTGGAAATCACTGGTCTGCTCTAGAAGGAGTTTTTTCTATGAGTTCTGTTGTTAAGGAAATGTCTGATTTCACAGAAACTGTTGTTTTCCAGCCAAAAAAATCGTTGTCAGAGAATTTCAGAAACTCTTTTCTTCCCTGATAAGAACCGTAAGAACTTGCCTTGGACCAGAAGCTGTTACGTGGCTGTGAAACTGGTTTTATGTTCTGATTTGCTTTCTTTATTTTTAGTGCACCTCTTAAACCTGCAGTTTTTGGTGGCGGCAGCAGGGCCAGCTTGAATATTCCCCATTCCCAGATCTTCACCCCCAATATCCCCTAGAATCCACACCCCACCTTGGAGCTGTGTTGGCACAACCCTTGTGAACCCATGCAAGAATTGCTGAACCTGCCTGGGTTAAAAAGAACCTCTTTGCCTTTATTTGCTGCTGAGGTTTGCTGATCTTCTTCCTTACAGCCCCAGGCTGTGCCAGGAGGGGAAGAGGAGGAGTTCTGGGATGAGGATTTGTGTGGCCACCACTTTTCTGGGGGGGATCCAAATGAAATGAGGTGATTTTATTACGTAAAATATCCATTGGTCCCTCTGGCGCTTCCCAAAGTGACCAATTCCCTGTTCTTGGTTAGAATCCCTTAGAGACCAGAGAGTGAAATGTTGATTTTTTTTTTTGGGATCAATTCTACTTTTGCCCAGTCTGGGAGGTTTTTTTTCTTTTGATGGTGAGACCCCACTAAAATTGTGAGGGAATGTCTGGATTTGAGTGCTTTGGTTGTTTTTATTGGGGATTGGAGGGGTGTGATTTCCCCAGCTGAAGGGTCCGTAGGGAATGTGTGGGGGGAAGGATTGTTTGGGTTTTTTCCCTTTTCCCAAAGGGAATTGCTCTGCCTCAGGGAGCTCATTCCTAACACTTGCTGCTCTCCCAAGGCTGCCTCTCTCAGGGCATTGCAGCTCCGTGGAAAATCACTGAATTGGGTGATTTTGCCAACAAAATGTTGCTTTTTTTGTTGTCCAAGTGCCAAAATCCCTGTGCTGGTGGCTTGGAGAGTCAGGTGTCAGTGAGTGAACCCACAGCAGGTGCCAGCCCTGGGTGAGGTGACAGAATTGGGGTTTTGGGGACAAAAACTGCAGAGATAAAAGGCAGCCAGAGCTGCTCTTTATGAATTAATGAGGGAAACGTGTCAAAACCACATTCTCAGCTTTGTGAGCAGCTGAAAGGAGCAGGAGGGAGCCCCGTAAAATCCAAGAAATGGCACTTGGAAGGGTTTTAGATGGAGGATTCCTACCCTGAGGAGATTTTTCAGCAGCTTCAGAGTGGGGCAGCTGTGGCTTTGCCCAGCCAGGGATGGGGACCTGTCCTTTTCCAGAGGGAAAATTCCAACTTCTTATCCAGCCTGAAGGTGCAACTTGAGGTTTTTTCCCTTAATTTTTTCCGTCTCCTGGTGCCAGAAAAGAGGCTCCATCATCTCTGTGACTCTGGATCTTTCCAGCTTGTCCCTCCTGGGATTAAACATTCCTTTGCAATCCTTTTCCAGAGCCACCTCCGGGTGGGATTTTGGGGCAGAGATTGAAACACTCAGATTTTGCCTGCAATTGCTGATGGCACAAAGAGAGGTGGCTTTTTGGGTTTTTTTTTTAACATAATGCAGGAGCATAACCTTCCCTTCCCGTGAGGAAACTGATAACATTCCCTGCCCATCCAATGGGATGCCTTTGGATATTGCTGGGAGATCAAATCCGAGTTGGCAGAGCTCGAGTGCAGCTCTCTGGAGGTTGCAGAGCGGTTGCTGCCCTGAAAAGGTGCCAGAAATTCCCTGCATCACCTAAAAACCACCCGAATAAATCCTGTCAGGCCCTGGAGAGCATCCTGCAGCCTCCGTATCCTCATTCCCAGGTTCTGTGATCCCAAAGGGAGTTTAAAATCCAATCCAGCACCTGGGCTTGCTCAGCAGCAGCCAGCTTGGCTCACTGAGGTGTTTTAGATACAGCGAAAGAAATGATCCCACCCCCAAAGCAGGATGTAATTCCCACGTTTAAGGCCAAGGGGGATTAATTTAGGAGCGTGGGAGCTGCATCCTGCAAACTCAGGAACGGTCCATTTGTGGCTTCCAGAGGAAAAGGTGGAATCTTTGCAGTTTGGGGTTGTTTTTTATTCCTCATCTGCAGCAATCCTGGGGCAAAACCTCCAGGAAAACACATGGGTGGCTTCCCTCAGCCCAGCTTATTGCAGAGGTTTTGTTTGAGGAAGGACGAGCCTGCTCTGACCTAATCCATCCCATTCCCAACGTGGAAAAATCCCACCGGTGTTGGGGCAGGGTTAGGTCAGATCCGTTATCCCGTGGTTCAGCACCAGCAAATTCAGGGTTAAAACAATTCTCCATGTCCTGGACTGGGAAGAAGAGGAAGGAAAAGCTGGGAGAGTGGAATCCCGAAGCTGTTGGTGTTGGAAAAACCCTCAAAGATCCAATCCAAACGTTCCCAACCCTTCCAAGGCCACCGCTGCTCCGTGTCCCTGGGTGCCACATCCAGCTTTTAAATCTGCCCTGCACACCCCCTTCCAGTGCTTGTGGGGGAGAGATTTTTCCTGATATCCAGTTTTTCCTAAAACCTCCTGGTTTGGGAGGTGTTCCCTGCAGGACAGTCAGGAAACAGCTCCCAGGAGGGGGATCAGTTGGAGGAGGAAAAGTCTCTGGATCTCAGTTGGAGAAGGAAAAATCCGGGATCAGCCAGGGGGAGACTCTGTTTTTTCTGGGAGATTTCCTGCAGGGAAAGGAGGAAATCGGGATGGGAGGTTGTAAAAAGTAGAGAGGAAGTGGATTTCAGAAGGATTTGGGAAGATGATCCTAAGGAACCTCTGGAGGAACGTGAATTTTTTGGGATACTCAAATCAGGACATAAAGCTCCTGGATTTACCCCAGGTGTGTGGTGTGGGACGTGGTGGTGCCAGCGCTGATCCTGCCGCTCACGTCCAATATTCCAGCTCATTCTACCGCTGGGATCAAGCCAGGAAAATCTGGTTGGAGAGGGGAAGGGCTGAGCAGACTTCCTTGGAAGTTGCGGCGTGGTGAGGCCATCCAGAGGTGACAGAGAAAGGGATGAGCCGAAGGAAGATCCTGGCTTTGGGAAGTCCTTGGCCTCGGCTGCCCCTCCTGGCAGGAGGCCTGGAGCAGGAAGGGGAGCTCCCAGGAGATGGCTGATCCATGGATATCTGCTCCTGGAGCACGTTCCCTCGGGCGGGATTTAGCCAGGGCAGCACATCTGCGGGAGGAGAGGTCAGAGGAGCCGCTTTGAATCTGGGAAAGGAGGAGCAAGCAGCAGATGAGCAGAATTCCAAGGAATGCAAACCCTTGGAGGATGGTTTCTGCACAGCAGCAGGGAAAGCTCAGCCTTCCCTGGGTTGGGAACGGGTGTTGGGAGCTGCAGAGGTGCTGGGATTGAATTCCATGCTGAAAGGGTGGGAATTCCCAAGGATTTCAGGGCAGGGATAATCCCTATCTCCAGCCATCAGCCCTGTGCCATCCCTGCTGTCTGATCCCATTCCCTGAGTTCTCCACATGGATCCAGTGCTATTCCCAAGCTTCTCATTCCCTGAGTTTCCAGTATGGATCCAGTGCCATTCCCAAGCTTCTCATTCCCTGAGTTCTCCAGATGGATCCAGTGCCATTCCCAAGTTTCTCATTCAGAGTTCTCCCCATGGATCCAGTGCCATTCCCAAGCTTCTCCTTCTCCGAGTTCTCCACATGGATCCAGTGCCATTCCCAAGTTTTCATTCCTTGCCTTCTCCTCATGGATCCAGTGCCATTCCCAAGCTTCTCCTTCCCTGATTTGCTACAATGGATCCAGTGCCATTCCCAAGTTTTTCATTCCCTGAGTTTCCCACATGGATCCAGTGCTGTTCCCAAGCTTCTCCTTCCCTGATTTGCTACAATGGATCCAGTGCCATTCCCAAGTTTTTCGTTCCCTGAGTTTCCTGCATGGATCCAGTGCTGTTCCCAAGCTTCTCCTTCCCTGAGTTTCCCGCATGGATCCAGTGCCATTCCCAAGTTTCTCATTCCGAGTTTCCCGCATGGATCCAGTGCCATTCCCAAGTTTTTCATTCCCTGAGTTTCCTGCATGGATCCAGTGCCATTCCCAAGCTTCTCCTTCCCTGATTTGCTACAATGGATCCAGTGCCATTCCCAAGTTTCTCATTCCGAGTTTCCCGCATGGATCCAGTGCCATCCCTGAGTTTCCCACTTGCATCCAGTGCCATTCCCAAGCTTCTCCTTCCCTGATTTGCTACAATGGATCCAGTGCCATTCCCAAGTTTCTCATTCCGAGTTTCCCGCATGGATCCAGTGCCATTCCCAAGCTTCTCCCAGGGGAACGGGCACTTTCACTTTTCCTTCTGGCTCGGGCACTTTCACTTTCACCTCCCCGAGGCTGCACGGAGCCGCTCAAGGACCTTCTGCTCCTGCCCTGGGACGTGCCAGCATTTGGGATTTCTTTCTGGGAATGAGGCTTTTCCTTGGGATCGGGACACGTCCCCCCGAAATCTGGGAGGGAAGTGAGGGGTGCAGCTGCCTGGGCTGGCTGCCCAGGGATTGTTTTCCCTCATTAATTTAATTAATTATTACTTTCCCCCTCCCACCCCCCCCCTTCGTTTCTGGACTTTCATTTTTCAGCTGCTTGGAGGAAAAAAATCTTGGAGTGATCAGCTGCAAAATCCCTGGATTTTTTGGGGGTGTATTTCCAAGAGATTCCCTGGCTTTTTCCTTTTAAACTTTTATCCCTGAAAATACCTCGTGCTTCCCAGGAAAAGTTGTGGTGCTCCAGCAAGAGAAAAAACCAAAAAAAACCCAGGAGGTTGTGTTTGGTCCTTTGAGCTGAGCTGGGACTTAATTCCATGATTTCCATGGAGAAATCCGAGCTCTGGCTGCTTCCAGGGAACACAAGAAGAGAAACGAAGGAGAAATGAGCAAAATGAACTCTTCCTCTCCTCGTTAGGCACAAAGAGATGATGCCAAAAAACAGCTGGAAAATCTCTTTATTTCCCATTTTCCTGCTCTTAATCTGCTTCTTTTCCCTAATTCCTGTAATTCCAGAGGCACCACCTGAAAGCGGGAAGCGTAAAAAGGGAATTCAAGAGGGCACAAAAGACCCAAAAAAAGGTTTAAACCAGGCAGAAGTTCTTGCAGGACTTTCCTTTGCGCGCTCCGAGTTTCCATCCTCGCCAGCCGTGTTTTTCTTGGATCGTTTTCGGATCCCTCCACGTTTCTGCCTCATCTGGAATTGTCTTTTCCTTTCCTTTTCTCTGCTAAACCTCCAAGTGCAGCCTGGCTTAGAGAGTGCACCTAAATGAGTTTAAACATCCAGTTTTAACTTCTTTTCCCTGTCCCTTAAGTGAGATCCTTTGCTTATCCCGCAATAATTTGAGGGATAATGAGGGAATGGATTTTTCTTTTCTTCTTTTTAACTGAGGCGAGGAAAAGACCAAAAATTATTAAAACTCACCCTTAAAAAACAGGACTCAAACCCTCAGTTTGGGATGTGGAATCTCGTGAATAAAGTTAATTTATCACTATGAATTGATAAATTTATAAATTTAGCATTTATTTTGCTTCTGCCACGGATTCGTTTTTTCCTTTCTGTTGGAAAGGGGAAAACTCTGGGATGAACAAGGAGCTCGGCTCCCCCTTGCCAAAAGACATTTTAACTTCCAAAACTCAGGATTTGGAACCCTAACTCTCACACCACCTGCCTCTGAGGCCTTGCAGCGGGGTTGCAATTCCCAAAGGGAACATTTCCAGCCGCTTTTCCCTCTCTCCCCGCAGGTTTTCCCGGCGAGGCGGAGGAGCCCAATTCCCTCTTGCAGAGGGCGGTGGCCGTGCTGCAGAGCTCCTACTTGGACTCCACCTCCCAGGATGGTTTCCAGTACAGCCGGGCGATCCTGGTGGAAAACGATCTCTTCCTGAGCGAGGTGAGGCCGGCAGCTCGGGAAAAGGGATTTTTTGGGAGCTGCACACCTCTGGAATTGCTTTTTTAAAAGGTTTTTAATCCCTTTTTAAAAGCTTTTTTAACGGCTCCATGTTTGCTTTGCCTCACAGGGCCCCTCTTGCAATTCCCAGCTCCGGGAATGTTTCAGTCCAATCCCAGTCAGGAATAATAAAATCCGTGCAGCCAGTGGTGCTCAACATTCCCGGAGCAGCCTTTGGAATTGGGTGAATTCCCTGTATCAGGAGAGCTTCCC
>JACSVZ010000015.1:98247-195932 GCA_014706295.1 Lycocorax pyrrhopterus obiensis
ATCCTCGTGGTTTATGGCAGGAGAAGCAAATCCAAACGAGGATGGAGAGCTCAGAGCCCCTTGCAGGGCCTGAAGGGGCTCCAGGAGAGCTGGAGAGGGACTGGGGACAAGGGCTGGAGGGACAGGACACAGGGAATGGCTTCACAGAGGGCAGGGCTGGATGGGATCTTGGGCAGGAATTCCTGGCTGGGCTGGAATTCCCAGAGCAGCTCCATCCCTGGGAGTGTCCAAGGCCAGGCTGGAGCAGGCTGGGACAGGGGGAGGTGTCCGTGCGCACGGCGGGGATTTGGAATGACATCCACACCCACATCCCGGGCTTTCGGGAGAGCAGGGAAGCTGCAGCCGGGGCCGGAATTCCCAATCCTGCGGCACCGCTCCGGCTCCGCCCAAGGACGGGCAGGGAAGCAGAGATGGCTCCGGCCCTGCCGGGGTCACCCGGGGTCACCGAGGTGGGATCGGGGCACCCACGGTGGGACATCCCCGCTGCCTCTGCCCCGGCCCCACCCCCGCGGGAACTGCGGGAGGAACCGGGATCGTTCCCCGCGCCCCGACGCGGGCCCAAGAGCGTCCTCTTAGTCCCGGCCTTGCGAGAGCCCGCTCGCTCCCTACACCGCCCTGCCAGCCCCAAAACCCACCTGCAAGCCCCAAAACCGCCCTTTAACCCCCAAACTCACCCTACGACCCCCAAACTCACCCTGAAAGCCCCAAACCCGTCCTGCAAGCCCCAAAACCGCCCTGCAAGCCCCAAAACCACCCTTTAACCCCAAAACCGACCTGCAAGCCCCACAACCATTAAGCCCAAACCCACTCTTTAACCCCCAAACTCACCCTGCGACCCCCAAAACCATCCTGAAAGCCCCAAACCCACTCTGCAACCCCTACACCTGCCCTGAAGGCCCCAAGCCCATCCTGCAACCCCCAAATCTGTCCTGAAAGGCCCAAGACCATCCTGAAACCCCTAAACCTATCCCGGAAGCCCCCAAGCCCGTCCCGCAACTCCCCAAACCCATCCCGAAAGCCCCAAGACCATCCTGCAACCCCCAAAACCATCCTGAAATCCCCAACCCATCCTGAAAAGCCCCAAGACCACCCTGCAACCACCCAAAACTAACCTGAAAAGCCCCAAACCCACTCTGCAAGCCCCAAACCCATCCTGAAAAGCCCCAAGACCACTGCAACCCCAAAACACCTGCAACCCCAAAACTATCCTGAAAGCCCCAAACCCACTCTGCAAGCCCCAAGCCCATCCTGAAGCCCCAAGACCACTGCAACCCCAAATCACTCTGCAACCCCCAAAACTATCCTGAAAGCCCCAAACCCACTCTGCAAGCCCCAAACCCATCCTGAAAGCCCCAAACCCACCCTGCAAGCCCCAAAACCATCCTGAAAGCCCCAAGAACACCTTGCAACACGCAAAACTATCCTGAAAGCCCCAAACCCACTCTGCAAGCCCCAAACCCACCCTGAAAGCCCCAAACCCGTCCTGCAACCCCCAAACCCACTCTGCAAGCCCCAAACCCACTCTGCAACCCCAAACCATCCTGAAAGCCCCAAGAACACCTTGCAACCCCAAACCCACCCTGCAAGCCCCAAAACCATCCTGCAAGCCCCAAACCCATCCCGAAAGCCCCCAAGCCCGACGCTCCGGGCAGCCGCCGTCTCTTCCCGGCGCGGCTCCCCTTCCCAGCTCCTTTCCCGGATTTCCCCCGGAGGTCCCCCGGCCCGTGCCGGCCCCACAGCCCCACGCGGCCCCACAGCCCACGCCGGCCCCACACACCGATGTCGCCCCGCAAGGAGCCGCTGCCGCCGGCGCTCGCCATGGCCCGGCCCCTCACGGCCGCCGCCTCCGGCCCGGTGCCGCTCCGCCCGCCGCGGCGCGGGGCCTCCCGGGGCTCCTCCCAGGGCTCCCCCGCCGCGGGGCACGCCGGGAGTTGTAGTGCGGGGCCGGGAGCAGCGGGGCGGGGGAGTGGGGGAATGGGGGTGCGGGAGGGGGGACTGGGGGGACTGGGATGGGGAACAGCGGGACTGGGATGGGGAACAGCGGTACTGGGGGCACTGGGATGGGGAACAGCGGGACTGGATGGGGAATAGGGGTACTGGGGTACTGGGATGGGAACAGCGGGACTGGGGGGACTGGGATGGGAACAGCGGGACTGGGATGGGGAATAGGGGTACTGGGGGTACTGGGGGGACTGGGATGGGGAACAGCGGGACTGGGATGGGGAATAGGGGTACTGGGGGTACTGGGATGGGGAACAGCGGGACTGGGGGGACTGGGATGGGGAACAGCGGGACTGGGATGGGGAACAGCGGTACTGGGGGTACTGGGATAGGGAACAGCGGGACTGGGATGGGGAACAGCGGGACTGGGGGCACTGGGATGGGGAACAGGGGTACTGGGATGGGGAATAGGGGTACTGGGATGGGGAACAGCGGGACTGGGGAACTGGTGGGGGCGGGGAGGGTACTGGGGGTACTGGGATGGGGAACAGCGGGACTGGGATGGGGAACAGCGGGACTGGGGGGACTGGGATGGGGAACAGGGGTACTGGGGGAACTGGGATGGGGAACAGCGGGACTGGGGGGACTGGATGGGGAACAGGGTACTGGGGGTACTGGGATGGGGAACAGCGGTACTGGGGATACTGGGATGGGGAACAGGGGTACTGGTGGGATTGGGGGGCGGGGAGGGGTACTGGGGGTACTGGGACGGGGACCAGCGGGACTGGGGGTACTGGGGGGACTGGGATGGGGAACAGCGGTACTGGGATGGGGAACAGGGGTACTGGGGGTACTGGGATGGGGAACAGCGGGCTGGGGGGACTTGGGGGGTGCGGGAGGGGGTACTGGGGGACTGGGAGGGGGAACAGCGGGACTGGGGGCACGGTGGGGGGACTGGGATGGGGAACAGGGGTACTGGGATGGGGAACAGCAGGACTGGGGGCACTGGTGGGGGCGGGGAGGGGACACTGGTGTCGTGCACAGGGGAACTGGGGTACTGGTATTGGGGTGCAGGGGGTACTGGTGGGTGCAGGGAGAGTGACTGGGGTACTGGTTGTGTTGGGAGGAGGTACTGGGGACACTGTGTGTGTCCATAGGGCACTGGGAGTACTGGTATGGGGTGCAGGGCGTACTGGGGGTACTGGGGGTACTGGTATGGGGTGCAGGAGGTACTGGGGATACTGGGGATACTGGGGTACTCGGGGTACTGGTATGAGGTACTGGGGGTACTGGTGGTACTGGTATGGTGTGCAGGAGGTACTGGGGGTACTGGTGGTACTGGTATGGGGTGCAGGAGGTACTGGTTGTACTGGTATGAGGTACTGGGGGTACTGGGGAGCACTGGTATGGGGGACTGGGTTACTGGTGATACTGGTATGAGGTACCGGTGGTACTGGTATGGGGTGGGAGTACTGGGGATACTGGGGGTACTGGGGATACTGGTACGGGTTACTGGTGGTACTGGTATGGGGTACTGGGATACGGTGATACTGGTGTGGGGTGCAGGAGGCACTGGTATGGGGTACTGGTGGCACTGGTGTGGGTTACTGGTGATACTGGTGTGGGGTACTGGTGGCACTGGTGTGGGTTACTGGTGGCACTGGTACGGGGTGCAGGGCATAGGTGGCACTGGTATGGGTTACTGGTGATACTGGTATGGGTTACTGGGGTCACTGGTGCCGGGTGCAGGGGGTACTGGTGGCACTGGTGACACTGGTGTGGGTACTGGTGATACTGGTGTGGGGTGCAGGTGGTACTGGTGATACTGGTATTGGTATTGGTGGCACTGGTATGGGTTACTGGTGATACTGGTATGGGGTACTGGGGCACTGGTGTGGGTTACTGGTGATACTGGTATGGGTTACTGGTGATACTGGTGTGGGTTACTGGTGATACTGGTATGGGGTACTGGGGGCACTGGTGTGGGTCCATGGGGGTACTGGTGATACTGGTATGGGGTACTGGTGGCACTGGTGTGGGTGCAGGAGGTGCAGGTGGTACTGGTGGCACTGGTGTGGGGTGCAGGGGTTTACTGGTGATACTGTATGGAGTACTGGTGGCACTGGTGTGGGTTACTGGTGACACTGGTGTGGGTTACTGGGGTCACTGGTATGGGTTACTGGTGATACTGGTGTGGCTTACTGGTGATAACGGTGCGGGTTACTGGTGGCACTGGTATGGGTTACTGGGGTCACTGTGTGGAGTGCAGGGGGTACTGGTGACACTGGTATGGGGTACTGGTGGCACTGGTACAGGGTGGCAGGGCATACTGGTGATACTGTATGGGTTACTGGTGGCACTGGTGTGGGTTACTGGTGATACTGGTATGGGTTACTGGGGTCACTGGTATGGTTACTGGTGGCACTGGTGCGGGTTACTGGTGCACTGGTGCGGGTGGTACTGGTGATACTGGTGTGGGTTACCGGTGGCACTGGTATGGGTTACTGGTGGCACTGGTGTGGGTTACTGGTGACACTGGTATGGGTTACTGGTGATACTGGTGTGGGGTACTGGGGTCACTGGTGTGGGTTACTGGTGATACTGGTGTGGGGTACTGGTGGCACTGGGATGGGGGTACTGGTGGTACTGGTGACACCGGTGTGGGTTACTGGTGATACTGGTGGTACTGGTGACACTGGTGCGGGGTGCAGGGGGTACTGGTGACACTGGTATGGGTTACTGGTGATACTGGTGTGGGTTACTGGTGATACTGGTGTGGGTTACTGGGGTCACTGTGCGGGGTGCAGGGCGCCCTCCCCAGCAGAGCGGCCCCTCCCAGCAGCGCCCCCGCGCGATTCCGGCTTTGCCTTTTTGGGAAATTCCATTTTGGGCACAAAATAAAAAAAATCCAATTTTGGTGCTTCCGTTCCACCCAAATCCCCCGGCCTTGTGCCCGGCCGGGGAGGGAAAATCGGGGATTTCCTGCACTCTGGGCATTTTCTCCTGAAATGGCAATTTTGGGGGAAAAATGGCTATTTGGGGGGAAATAGCCATTTTGGGGAAAATAGTCATTTTGGGAGGAAATAGCCATTTTGGGGAAAATAGCCATTTTGGGGAAAATAGTCATTTTGGGGAAAAATAGCCATTTTGGGAGAAAATAGCCAATTTGGGGAAAATAATCATTTTGGGAGAAAATAGCCATTTTGGGGGGAAAATAGCCATTTTGGGGAAAATAGCCAATTTGGGAGAAAATAGCCAATTTGGGGAAAAATAGCCATTTTGGGGGAAAATAGCCAATTTGGGGAAAAATAGCCAATTTGGGGGAAAATAGCCATTTTGGGGGAAATAGCCATTTTGGGAGGAAATAGCCAATTTGGGAGAAAATAGCCATTTTGGGGGAAAATAGCCATTTGGGGGGAAATAGGCAATTTGGGGAAAATAGTCATTTTGGGGGAAATAGCCAGTTTGGGAGAAAATAGCCATTTTGGGGGAAATAGCCATTTTGGGGGAAAATAGCCAATTTGGGGAAAAATAGCCATTTTGGGGAAAATAGCCAATTTGGGAGAAAATAGCCATTTTGGGGGGAAAATAGCCAATTTGGGGGAAAATAGCCAATTTGGGGGAAAAATAGCCATTTTGGGGAAAATAGCCATTTTGGGGGAAAATAGCCAATTTGGGGGAAAATAGCCAATTTGGGGAAAATAAAAATTTTGGGAGAAAATAGCCATTTTGGGGGAAATAGCCATTTTGGGGAAAATAGCCATTTTGGGGAAAAATAGCCAATTTGGGGGAAAAATAGCCATTTTGGGGAAAAATAGCCAATTTGGGGAAAATAGCCATTTTGGGGGAAATTGCCATTTTGGGGGAAAATAGCCAATTTGGGGAAAAATAGCCATTTTGGGGGAAAATAGTCATTTTGGGGAAAATAGCCAATTTTGGAGAAAATAGCCATTTTGGGGAAAATAGCCATTTTGGGAGAAAATAGCCAATTTGGGGAAAAATAGCCATTTTGGGGAAAAATAGCCAATTTGGGGGAAAAATAGTCATTTTGGGGAAAATAGCCAATTTTGGAGAAAATAGCCATTTTGGGGAAAATAGCCATTTTGGGAGAAAATAGCCAATTTGGGGAAAATAGCCAATTTTGGGGAAAATAGCCATTTTGGGAGAAAATAGCCAATTTGGGGGAAAAATAGCCATTTTGGGGAAAATAGCCATTTTGGGGGAAAATAGCCAATTTGGGGAAAAATAGCCATTTTGGGGAAAATAGCCAATTTGGGAGAAAATAGCCATTTTGGGGGGAAAATAGCCAATTTGGGAGAAAATAGCCATTTTGGGAGGAAATAGCCATTTTGGGGGAAATAGCCATTTTGGGGGAAAATAGCCAATTTGGGGAAAAATAGCCAATTTGGGGGAAAATAGCCAATTTGGGGGAAATAGCCAATTTGGGGGAAATAGCCAATTTGGGGGAAAATAGCCAATTTGGGGAAAATAAAAATTTTGGGAGAAAATAGCCATTTTGGGGGAAATAGCCATTTGGGGAAAATAGCCAATTTGGGGGAAAAATAGCCATTTTGGGGAAAAATAGCCAATTTGGGGGAAAATAGCCATTTTGGGGGAAATTGCCATTTTGGGGGAAAATAGCCAATTTGGGGAAAAATAGCCATTTTGGGGGAAAATAGTCATTTTGGGGAAAATAGCCAATTTTGGAGAAAATAGCCATTTTGGGGAAAATAGCCATTTTGGGAGAAAATAGCCAATTTGGGGAAAATAGCCATTTTGGGGAAAAATAGCCAATTTGGGGGAAAAATAGCCATTTTGGGGAAAATAGCCAATTTTGGGGGAAAATAGCCATTTTGGGAGAAAATAGCCATTTTGGGGAAAATAGCCATTTTGGGGGAAAATAGCCATTTTGGGGGAAATTGCCATTTTGGGGGAAAATAGCCATTTTGGGGGAAAATAGTCATTTTGGGGAAAATAGCCAATTTTGGAGAAAATAGCCATTTTGGGGAAATAGCCATTTTGGGAGAAAATAGCCAATTTGGGGAAAATAGCCAATTTTGGGGAAAATAGCCATTTGGGAGAAAATAGCCAATTTGGGGAAAAATAGCCATTTTGGGGAAAATAGCCAATTTTGGGGGAAAATAGCCATTTTGGGGAAAATAGCGAATTTTGGGGAAAATAGCCATTTTGGGAGAAAATAGCCAATTTGGGAGAAAATAGCCAATTTGGGGAAAATAGCCATTTTGGGGAAAATAGCCATTTTGGGGAAAAATAGCCAATTTGGGGAAAATAGTTTTAGGCTTAGGCCCGGTTTAGGTTTCGGCCCATCTTAGGCTTAGACCCGGTTTAGGCTTAGGCCCAGCTTAGGTTCAGGCCCGGTTTAGGCTTAGGCCCGGCTTAGGCTTAGGCCCATCTTAGGTTTAGGCCCGGCTTAGGTTTAGGCCAGGCTTAGGTTTAGGCCTGGTTTAGCCTTAGGCCCGATTTAGGCTTAGACCCGCCTTAGGCTTAGGCCCGGCTGACATTTAGGCCCACCTTAGGCTTAGGCCAAATTTAGGTTTAGGCCGGGCGTAAGTTTAGGCCCGGTTTAGGCTTTGGCCTGGCTTAGTCTTAGGCCCGGCTTAGGTGGGGCTGTGTGAACTTTAGGCCGGACTGAAAAGCAAACACCAAAGGGGCTCCTCCGTGGGGGAGTTGGGAAGAGTTTCGCCTTTTTGGGGAAGATTTTCACCTTTTTTGGGAGGATTTTCGCTTTTTTTGGAAGAGTTTCACTTTTTTGGGGAAAATTTTCACAATTTTTGTGAAGAGTTTCACTTTTTTTGGGGAAGATTTTCAGGCTTTTTTAAAGATTTGCACGCTTTTATTGAAGATTTTCACCTTTTTTTGGGAAGATTTCCACTTTTAAAAAAAAAATATTTTCACTTTTTAAAAAGGATTTTTCACCTTTTTTTGGAGGATTTTCACCATTTTTTTGAGGATTTTCACCATTTTTTTGAGGATTTTCACTTTTTTGGAGGATTTTCACTTTTTTGGGGGAGGATTTTCACTTTTTTTGGAGGATTTTCGCTTTTTTGGGGAAGATTTTCACCTTTTTGGGGAGGATTTTCACTTTTTTGGGGAGGATTTTCCCTTTTTTGGTGGAGGATTTTCACTTTTTTGGGGGAGGATTTTCACTTTTTTGGGGGCAGATTTTCACTTTTTTTTGGGGAGGATTTTCACTTTTTTGGGAGGATTTTCACTTTTTTGGGGAAGCTTTTCACTTTTTTTGGAGGATTTTCACTTTTTTTTCCAGCGGATTTTCACTTTTTTTTTGACAGCTGCCACAAAATCCAAGGGGCAATAAAACAAAACCAGCCCAAATTTGCTCGTCTTGCCGCGAGATTTCCGAGATTCCGGGACTTTTTCTGGAGCTGAGTGAAAAACGGCGCGAGGCACCTCCAGGGGGTGACGCCCACCTCGCGAGGTGGAGGCGAAATTTGGGTCCCAAAGTCCGGATTTTGCATTTTAGGCTCGGTTTCCTGCAGTTTGCCAAGCAGAGCACAAACGGGGGGAACAAACCTCTCTCTGTGCCCACCTGGATCAAAGCAGGAGGGTCCCGAGCTCTCCTGGAGCGGCCGGAAATCTTCGCGTCCGTTTGTTCCACCACGGCTCCGCCAAGAACTCCGCGGATTCCCGGGCTTGGGAGCAGCAGCCACCGAAGGGCAGGAGAGCAGAGGAGGCCCCGAGTTCTCTTTCCTCACCTTCTCTTCCAGCCAAGGTCCTCAGGCAGAGTTTTCCCAGCAGAGGGGCTCGGAACTCGAGCTCGTGAGCGGGAGGGGAAGAGGATCCTCCAGGAAACGGCGGATTTTGGAGAATCCAGCCTGGGAAAGCCTTGCTGCCGTTGGGTAATGGCTTCCAAAATTTGTGGTGTCGTACTTGGACATGACAGAACCATGCAGACACTTTGTCAGGAGAGAAGCAAGAAAAAGAGCCAGGGTCAGAGACCCCGAGCTTTGTTATAGATGTTCTTAAAACCCACCGTGGATTGGAGGGAGAAATTACCACCCCTCAATCACACTGGTCAAAGGAAAAATCCATCAAACGTCTCTGCCTAGAATGGAAGGAAAAACAATAAAGATGGTTAACAAAACATGGCCCTGTTTACAGAAAGTGCGTGAGAAACTGGCACAGAAAACGAAAACATCGAAGAGCTGCAAACTCAGGGCAACACATGGAAGAGACAGAAATAGTAACGATCACAGGCCTGTGGAAATCAAGGAGAAAAACCAACCCGAGCTCTCACATCACAAAGGACGTGTGAGGGTGGGGAGGCCTTGGCATGGGATTCCCAGAGAAGCTGTGGTTGCCTCATCCCTGGAGCAGCCTGGGGCGGTGGAAGGTGTCCCTGCCCAGGGAAGAACTCCTGGAACACGGAGCTGGGAGATGTTTAAGGTCCCTTCCCACCTGAACCATTCCATGATCACACGGTGTGGGAGTGCAGAGTGCAGGGAATATTTCTCTGCCTGTTTTGGAGGGTTCTACCCCCCTGGACAGCGCTGTCTGTGCCCTTCGTCCATGGAGAAAGTCGCCTTCCCTCTGGGAAGGAGCAGAACCTGCACTGGTGTGAACTGGGTGATAGAACACGGTGTGAGATTGTCACAGGGTGAACATTTAGAGGGGTTGGGTTTGTTAATACAGCAAACAGATAAAAAGCAAAAACTCCAACATGGAGGATTCTTGTTCTCCAGACCTTCTTCTTCTGTCCCTCCATGTTCTGTGGCAAAAGTGGATTGAGAGGATTGGGTGAAAAATGCCGCAGTTCCTTTCATGTGACAGAAAGATTTATTGACCATTGGTAGAAAAGTAAAAATATCTTTAATTTTGGGCTTTCATTGGGTAATTTACCTTTAAAAGATGGTGTGATATTGATAACTCAGCCTTTTCTCTCGCATTCTCTAAGGGGAGTCACATCCCTGGCTCAGCTCCTTTGATAAGACTTAATAAACAACTTTCCGAAAGCAAAAACCGTGGAAAAGTCCCGTTGGTCTGCAGAGCCCGGGAAAGGGCTCTGGGAATTCTCCCTGTGCTGGTTTGGCCAAAATCCAGTAATACATCTCTTGAGAGAAAACCAGGTTACAGCCACTCTTCCCCCTACCAGGTTTGGGAAAAAAGGAAATTTTTCCTCAAAGGAAAGTGAAAGAGATCAAAACTATTTATTTTAACAAACGCACAGGAAAAGGATAACGATGTTACTAATGAAATGAAATCTCTCGCTGTAGAGAGAAACCCGGGAAGATTTCAGAGTCCTTCTGTAGGTGTGGTCTCTCTCCTCCTCGGAGCTGGGTCGGCGAGGGCCCACCCCCCGGGCCTCGGGGAGGAAATTCTCCCGATGTGTTCTGATGTTGTTGAAACAGTTCAGAAGAGAAGAAGGGAAAAACCAAAGTCCCAGGAAACAAAGTTCAGCTCTCTGTCTCACACCAAGAGGGAAAAAACCCCAGCTGGCTGAAGGAAAGCGAGCAGGGTGCTCCCTCTGTGTTCCTGCAGCCAGAGAACGCAGAGCAGTGAAATCTCTGTGTCCTTGAGAAACTGTTTTGAAAAGTTCGTTTGGTTTTTTTTTTTCTCAAGCTCAGTTCAAAGGCACAGAAAAGGCACAAAATTACTTTTTGGGCATAGAGCATGACAGGGGATACACATGACAGAGTCACCCCAAGACATCCCCTATCGGGGGAGGCACAATTAAGGCACAGAAATAGGAGGAAAGCAGAGAACCTCAGCGTTGCCACGAATCCCTGGGATGCACCCGGGGCGGGGAAAAGGATCCTCTGCGGTGTTCGCGGGCTGTGTTCTCACACTGGGCTCTGGCACCGCCCCACACGGTCAGTAACGAGCTGAGCTTTAATGCTTTGCTTTACCTTGAGCTGAGCTTTAATGCTTTGCTTTCCCCTGACGTCATCCAGCAGGACAGCTGCCCTCAGCAAACGCTGCTGCCACATCCCACTGGACTCCTTCCTTTGCAGCTCTGTTTTCTCTCACTGACAGAATCTGCAGGGGTCTCTCGGTTGTTTTTTTTTCTGTTGGTGGTTTTCTGCAAAAGAGGAAATAAAACTCCAAGTGACTGCTTTAATTCAGACTTAAGCAGGTCAGAGCCTTGTGAGTCAAGGTTTCAAAGAAGCCAAAAAATAGAGCCTTGCCAGGAAGCGGGTCCCCACCACGGTGACATCACGGGCTTGCCTTGACCCAAAAAGTCACTGAGGCACCAAAGAGGGACAGAGAAACTCCACTTAGAAATGGGATCCGACCCCAGAGGCTCCAGTTCCCCTCCCCAGCAAAATTACCGGAATCATGGAGTGTGGAAAAGACCTTTAGGGTGATCCAGTCCAAACATCGGATGGACGAGGACAAAAATCCCTTCCAATTCTTTGCTTTTCTAAGCACTGAAAAAGGAAACGTGGGATTCCACATTTCCTCACCACAAGTAATTCCCAACACTAAAACACTTGGATTTCACGGGGACAGTGACTGAATGATCCCACCGGAGGTGGAAAGTTGGACGTTCTGACTGCGGATCTGCCCCAGAACCTCAGAGACCTCCTCACATCTCTTAGGCCAAGGCACAGGGCTGTTGATTTTCCCCCTTCAAAGGGCATCCGGGAACATATTTCTGCCTCAGCAAGAATTCCAAATTTTTATCTGCCAGCAGGAGCTAGAAAAATCCATGGATCTGGCAAACTGGAGACACACTGCTGGGAAATTTGCCATAAATGGTGCCCTGCCCCAAAAAAAGTCACTTTTTCTTCCCCCAGCCTTCATTTTTCACCAGGCAGCAGCACTTTGCACTCTCCGTTGCTGCCGCAGCGAATTCTTAGGATGGGTGAAACATCCGTGAGGGCACGTTCCTGACTTATTTGGGTAATAAGTGACTCATAAATGAGTTCTCCCACCGTTGTTCCTTCTCCCTTTTTAGCTCGTTCGCTGATCTTTCTTGCAAAGCTCAGCAGAGCTAAACCAGAGCCTGGGCACTGAGCACTGAGACGCCCAAATCCCGGCAGGATCGCGAGGCAGCCTCTCCGTAAATTTACTACGGATGCAGCACCGTGGATGTCGTTGCCAAAAGCACCTGGAATCTCGAGTGGAATCCCCTCCAAGACTCCCCGCTCAGCCAACACAACCTTTGCCCCAGCTGTTCCTACAGCCTCTTGTGTAAGAGGCTGGGCAAGCCCGGATCTCCCTGTTCCCTGCTCCAAAGCCGATTGCAACATTCCCCATTTGATGCATTTTTGGTGTTTCTGCCCAGCCTGGTGAACCCTAAAAATGATCACCTGCTCCTACTGTTCCACGTAGGGTTCAGTGACGCTGGGATGAGACAACTCAGAACCATCAAAAGGGACCTTCATGAGCCCCTTCCCTGATCCCCTCAGCCCCTTCCCTCAGGGCCTTCCCACATCTTTTTTTATCCATTCTGGCCCCTTCCCTCATCTCCTCACCCCGTTTCTGTGGCACTCACCCTCACTCCCTCAGTCTCTTCCTGCTCCAAGCCCGTCCCTCACCTCAGGGCCTTCCCCAGAGCTTTGGTTTGGATCTTTCCTCATCCCTCATATCATTCCTTAAACCCTTTCTTTCACCTCAGTCCTTCCCCCTCAGTATTTTTCCTCAGCTCCTCATTTTGGATCTTCCCTCAGTTGCTTTCCCCTCATTTCTCCTTTTTCTCATCCCTCACATCATTCCCTGGGTCCCTTCCCTCACCTCAGTGCCTTCCCTCCATCCCCCCAAAACCCCTTCCCTGATCCCCTCAGCCGCTTCCTTTGGCTCTTCCCTCAGGGCCTTTCCCCATCATTTTTTATCTGTTCTGGCCCAGTATTTTTCCTCAGCTCCTCATTTTGGATCTTCCTTTCCCCTCGTTCCTTCTCTCACCCCTCACATCATCCCCTGAGTCCCTTCCCTCACCTCAGTCCTTCCCCCTCAGTGCCTTCCCTCCGTCCCCCCAAAACCCCTTCCCTGATCCCCTCAGCCCCTTCCCTCAGGGCCTTCCCACATCTTTTTTCATCCATTCTGGCCCCTTCCCTCATCTCCTCACCCCGTTTCTGTGGCACTCACCCTCACTCCCTCAGTCTCTTCCTGCTCCGAGCCCGTCCCTCACCTCAGGGCCTTCCCCAGAGCTTTGGTTTGGATCTTTCCTCATCCCTCACATCATTCCCTGAACCCTTTCCTTCACCTCAGTCCTTCCCCCTCAGCGTTTTTCCTCAGCCCCTTATTTTGGATCTTCCCTCAGTCCCTTTCCCCATTCCTTCTCTCACCCCTCACATCATTCCCTGAGTCCCTTCCCTCACCTCAGTCCTTCCCCCACCTCAGTCCTTCCCCCTCAGTGCCTTCCCTCAGTCCCCCCAAAACCCTTCCCTGACCCCCTCAGCCTCTTCCCTCAGGGCCTTTCCCCAGATTTCTTTATCCGTTCTGGCCGCCTTCCCTCAATCTCCTCACCCCATTTTTGTGTCTCTCACCTCAGAGCTTCCCTTCTATTCCTCAGCCCCATCCCTGTTCCCGATGCCCCCTTGTCCCCATGGGTTGGGATACCCCCGCAGTCCCTCACGGGGTGGCTCCAGGCCACACACCCACAGTGAAACGGACGTTTAAGCACAAAAAGAAGATAAATAATCCAGTTTTCCTGCACCACCTGCGATCTGCCCAGCTCCAAAAGAGGGAAAACGCTGAAGGGGAAGGACTGAGGTGAGAAAGGGGTCTCTCGCCGTGATGTGAGGGGATGAGGGAAAGGGCAGCGGGAAGAGCTCAAGTCAGGCATGGAGGGGCTGAGGTGATCGAGGAGGAGGTCGAGGCAGGACTGGGGCAAGATCCACACCAAGAGCAAACAGTGATGGCCGAGCCAGGAGTTCACAATGAGGGAGCAGCCTGAGGGACGGCACGGAAGAGGAAAAGCCGGGCACGGGCAGCCAGGACCGGTGACCGCGGGAAGAGGAAAAGCCGGCCATGACCAGGCAAGGCCGGTGACCGCGGGAAGAGGAAAACCCGCAGGCGGCCCCTCGCTCTCTTTCCGGTTCAGTTTTCACTTTCTGTTTTTTTCCCCGCCGCTCCCGCCCCTCGTCCCCTCCTTCCCTCCCCCCTCCCCCGCCCGCCCCATCCTTCCACTTCCTGGGGCCGGCGGATGGCGGCGGCCGCCCCGCACCGCCTCATGCCGCCGGCCCGGTAGCGGGGCCGCGCCGGGGGCCGGGCGGGGCGGCCATGAGGGCGGCCTGAGGGACGGCCCCGAGCGAGCCCCGGCCATGGGCGAGCGGCGGCGCCGGGAGAGCGGCGAGCCGGGCACGGGTGAGCGGGGCCGGGGCGGGAGGGCGGGCGGCTCCATCGCGCCCTTCGCTGGGAGTGGGGGGGTGGTTACCGGCTCCATGCCGCTCTTCCTTGGGAGGGGGGAAGGCGACCGGCTTCATGCAGCCCTTCTCTGGGAGAGGGGGATTTCTGGCTCCATCCTGCTCTTCCTTGGAAGAGGGGAAGGCGACCGGCTCCATCCCGCCCTTCCTTAAGGAGAAGAGGGTTCCCCGGCTCCATCCCGCCGTGCCCTGGGAGATGTGGGGGGTGTTACTGGCTCCATCCCGCCTTTCCCTGGGAAGCAGAGGGTTACCGCTCCCCATCCCATCTTTCCCTGGGGAGAAGCCGATTTACCGGCTTCATCCCGCCCTTCCGTGGGGAGCAGAGCGTTCACCGGCTCCGTCCCGCCCTTCCCTGGGTAAAAGAGGGTTCCCGGCTCCATCCCGCCCTTCCCTGGGCAAGGAGAGGAGAGGCCACGCCGCCTTTCCCCCTCTCCTGTGCCCATCGCTCCCAGGGGGAGGTCGATGAGGCCTCGACCCCGAGCTCCTGGAAGCCTGGGACACGTAGGAACCAGCTGGTTTTGAAATTTTCTGGCTCGCCAGGGACACGTTGGCTTTTCCAAGCTCCCGCACGCGCCGGTGGCTGATCCCAAGGCCTGAGCAGCTGGGAAAGCCACGGTGCTGTTTGGACGCACCTTGGGGAGCCGTGCTGGGTGATGCAGATGCCCTTCAGGAGCGGGATTCGGGAATAGGAGCAGCGTGGATGAGTGCTGATCCCTTCCTGGAGGGGCTGGAGGCCTCTTTGCTCCCCGCTTGGAGCAGCTGCACGGCTGAAGTTTGGCCTTAGAAGGGGAGAAAAATACATTTCTGCTCTGGTCTTGCACAATTCTAATCCCAGATTGTCCTCAAATTATCCCACAAGGGTTTGGATTGGGGCAGAGCTTGCCCAGCTCTAGGTCTGCGCTCTTTGAGGGGCGATAATCTGAGATAGATGAAACAAGCAGGAGGTTGGATGGCACAAAAATAGTTGTAAAATATGGTCCTTGCTCCATGGGAACAAAGTTAATTTTAATAAAAGATGTACCAGAAAGCCTGTGATGATCCAGAATGATCCAGAATGATCCATGGTTTGGTGCTCGTCACGGATGTAGGAGGTGCTGGGTGAAGCTCTGCTTTTTTGGGATAGTCAGGGCATAAAGCTCATGGATTTACCCCAAGTCTTTGATAAAAATGGATATTTCTTAGTGCAGCTCCAAACTCGTTTTGGTGTTTGTGAGAGATAGGTACTGAACAGGCTCTGCTGTGGTTGAATCTGGAAATCACTGGTCTGCTCTAGAAGGAGTTTTTTCTATGAGTTCTGTTGTTAAGGAAATGTCTGATTTCACAGAAACTGTTGTTTTCCAGCCAAAAAAATCGTTGTCAGAGAATTTCAGAAACTCTTTTCTTCCCTGATAAGAACCATAAGAGCTTGCCTTGGACCAGAAGCTGTTACGTGGCTGTGAAACTGGTTTTATGTTCTGATTTGGTTTCTTTATTTTCAGTGCACCTCTTAAACCTGCAGTTTTTGGTGGCGGCAGCAGGGCCAGCTTGAATATTCCCCATTCCCAGATCTTCACCCCCAATATCCCCTAGAATCCACACCCCACCTTGGAGCTGTGTTGGCACAACCCTTGTGAACCCATGCAAGAATTGCTGAACCTGCCTGGGTTAAAAAGAACCTCTTTGCCTTTATTTGCTGCTGAGGTTTGCTGATCTTCTTCCTTACAGCCCCAGGCTGTGCCAGGAGGGGAAGAGGAGGAGTTCTGGGATGAGGATTTGTGTGGCCACCACTTTTCTGGGGGGGATCCAAATGAAATGAGGTGATTTTATTACGTAAAATATCCATTGGTCCCTCTGGCGCTTCCCAAAGTGACCAATTCCCTGTTCTTGGTTAGAATCCCTTAGAGACCAGAGAGTGAAATGTTGATTTTTTTTGGGATCAATTCTACTTTTGCCCAGTCTGGGAGGTTTTTTTTCTTTTTGATGGTGAGACCCCACTAAAATTGTGAGGGAATGTCTGGATTTGAGTGCTTTGGTTGTTTTTATTGGGGATTGGAGGGGTGTGATTTCCCCAGCTGAAGGGTCCGTAGGGAATGTGTGGGGGGAAGGATTTGTTTGGGTTTTTTCCCTTTTCCCAAAGGGAATTGCTCTGCCTCAGGGAGCTCATTCCTAACACTGCTGCTCTCCCAAGGCTGCCTCTCTCAGGGCATTGCAGCTCCGTGGAAAATCACTGAATTGGGTGATTTTGCCAACAAAATGTTGCTTTTTTTGTTGTCCAAGTGCCAAAATCCCTGTGCTGGTGGCTTGGGAAGAGTCAGGTGTCAGTGAGTGAACCCACAGCAGGTGCCAGCCCTGGGTGAGGTGACAGAATTGGGGTTTTGGGGACAAAAACTGCAGAGATAAAAGGCAGCCAGAGCTGCTCTTTATGAATTAATGAGGGAAACGTGTCAAAACCACATTCTCAGCTTTGTGAGCAGCTGAAAGGAGCAGGAGGGAGCCCGTAAAATCCAAGAAATGGCACTTGGAAGGGTTTTAGATGGAGGATTCCTACCCTGAGGAGATTTTTCAGCAGCTTCAGAGTGGGGCAGCTGTGGCTTTGCCCAGCCAGGGATGGGGACCTGTCCTTTTCCAGAGGGAAAATTCCAACTTCTTATCCAGCCGAAGGTGCAACTTGAGGTTTTTTCCCTTAATTTTTCCGTCTCCTGGTGCCAGAAAAGAGGCTCCATCATCTCTGTGACTCTGGATCTTTCCAGCTTGTCCCTCCTGGGATTAAACATTCCCTTTGCAATTCCTTTTCCAGAGCCACCTCCGGGTGGGATTTTGGGGCAGAGATTGAAACACTCAGATTTTTGCTGCAATTGCTGATGGCACAAAGAGAGGTGGCTTTTTGGGTTTTTTTTTAACATAATGCAGGAGCATAACCTTCCCTTCCCGTGAGGAAACTGATAACATTCCCTGCCCATCCAATGGGATGCCTTTGGATATTGCTGGGAGATCAAATCCGAGTTGGCAGAGCTCGAGTGCAGCTCTCTGGAGGTTGCAGAGCGGTTGCTGCCCTGAAAAGGTGCCAGAAATTCCCTGCATCACCTAAAAACCACCCGAATAAATCCTGTCAGGCCCTGGAGAGCATCCTGCAGCCTCCGTATCCTCATTCCCAGGTTCTGTGATCCCAAAGGGAGTTTAAAATCCAATCCAGCACCTGGGCTTGCTCAGCAGCAGCCAGCTTGGCTCACTGAGGTGTTTTAGATACAGCGAAAGAAATGATCCCACCCCAAAGCAGGATGTAATTCCCACGTTTAAGGCCAAGGGGGATTAATTTAGGAGCGTGGAGCTGCATCCTGCAAACTCAGGGAACGTCCATTTGTGGCTTCCAGAGGAAAAGGTGGAATCTTTGCAGTTTGGGGTTGTTTTTTATTCCTCATCTGCAGCATCCTGGGGCAAAACCTCCAGGAAACACATGGGTGCTTCCCTCAGCCCAGCTTATTGCAGAGGTTTTGTTGAGGAAGGACGAGCCTGCTCTGATCCTAATCCATCCCATTCCCAACGTGGAAAATCCCACCGGTGTTGGGGCAGGGTTAGGTCAGATCCGTTATCCCGTGGTTCAGCCACCAGCAAATTCAGGGTTAAAACAATTCTCCATGTCCTGGACTGGGAAGAAGAGGAAGGAAAAGCTGGGAGAGTGGAATCCCGAAGCTGTTGGTGTTGGAAAAACCCTCAAAGATCCAATCCAAACGTTCCCAACCCTTCCAAGGCCACCGCTGCTCCGTGTCCCTGGGTGCCACATCCAGCTTTTAAATCTGCCCTGCACACCCCCTTCCAGTGCTTGTGGGGGAGAGATTTTTCCTGATATCCAGTTTTTCCTAAAACCTCCTGGTTTGGGAGGTGTTCCCTGCAGGACAGTCAGGAAACAGCTCCCAGGAGGGGGATCAGTTGGAGGAGGAAAAGTCTCTGGATCTCAGTTGGAGAAGGAAAAATCCGGGATCAGCCAGGGGGAGACTCTGTTTTTTCTGGGAGATTTCCTGCAGGGAAAGGAGGAAATCGGGATGGGAGGTTGTAAAAAGTAGAGAGGAAGTGGATTTCAGAAGGATTTGGGAAGATGATCCTAAGGAACCTCTGGAGGAACGTGAATTTTTTGGGATACTCAAATCAGGACATAAAGCTCCTGGATTTACCCCAGGTGTGTGGTGTGGGACGTGGTGGTGCCAGCGCTGATCCTGCCGCTCACGTCCAATATTCCAGCTCATTCTACCGCTGGGATCAAGCCAGGAAAATCTGGTTGGAGAGGGGAAGGGCTGAGCAGACTTCCTTGGAAGTTGCGGCGTGGTGAGGCCATCCAGAGGTGACAGAGAAAGGGATGAGCCGAAGGAAGATCCTGGCTTTGGGAAGTCCTTGGCCTCGGCTGCCCCTCCTGGCAGGAGGCCTGGAGCAGGAAGGGGAGCTCCCAGGAGATGGCTGATCCATGGATATCTGCTCCTGGAGCACGTTCCCTCGGGCGGGATTTAGCCAGGGCAGCACATCTGCGGGAGGAGAGGTCAGAGGAGCCGCTTTGAATCTGGGAAAGGAGGAGCAAGCAGCAGATGAGCAGAATTCCAAGGAATGCAAACCCTTGGAGGATGGTTTCTGCACAGCAGCAGGGAAAGCTCAGCCTTCCCTGGGTTGGGAACGGGTGTTGGGAGCTGCAGAGGTGCTGGGATTGAATTCCATGCTGAAAGGGTGGGAATTCCCAAGGATTTCAGGGCAGGGATAATCCCTATCTCCAGCCATCAGCCCTGTGCCATCCCTGCTGTCTGATCCCATTCCCTGAGTTCTCCACATGGATCCAGTGCTATTCCCAAGCTTCTCATTCCCTGAGTTTCCAGTATGGATCCAGTGCCATTCCCAAGCTTCTCATTCCCTGAGTTCTCCAGATGGATCCAGTGCCATTCCCAAGTTTCTCATTCAGAGTTCTCCCCATGGATCCAGTGCCATTCCCAAGCTTCTCCTTCTCCGAGTTCTCCACATGGATCCAGTGCCATTCCCAAGTTTTCATTCCTTGCCTTCTCCTCATGGATCCAGTGCCATTCCCAAGCTTCTCCTTCCCTGATTTGCTACAATGGATCCAGTGCCATTCCCAAGTTTTTCATTCCCTGAGTTTCCCACATGGATCCAGTGCTGTTCCCAAGCTTCTCCTTCCCTGATTTGCTACAATGGATCCAGTGCCATTCCCAAGTTTTTCGTTCCCTGAGTTTCCTGCATGGATCCAGTGCTGTTCCCAAGCTTCTCCTTCCCTGAGTTTCCCGCATGGATCCAGTGCCATTCCCAAGTTTCTCATTCCGAGTTTCCCGCATGGATCCAGTGCCATTCCCAAGTTTTTCATTCCCTGAGTTTCCTGCATGGATCCAGTGCCATTCCCAAGCTTCTCCTTCCCTGATTTGCTACAATGGATCCAGTGCCATTCCCAAGTTTCTCATTCCGAGTTTCCCGCATGGATCCAGTGCCATCCCTGAGTTTCCCACTTGCATCCAGTGCCATTCCCAAGCTTCTCCTTCCCTGATTTGCTACAATGGATCCAGTGCCATTCCCAAGTTTCTCATTCCGAGTTTCCCGCATGGATCCAGTGCCATTCCCAAGCTTCTCCCAGGGGAACGGGCACTTTCACTTTTCCTTCTGGCTCGGGCACTTTCACTTTCACCTCCCCGAGGCTGCACGGAGCCGCTCAAGGACCTTCTGCTCCTGCCCTGGGACGTGCCAGCATTTGGGATTTCTTTCTGGGAATGAGGCTTTTCCTTGGGATCGGGACACGTCCCCCCGAAATCTGGGAGGGAAGTGAGGGGTGCAGCTGCCTGGGCTGGCTGCCCAGGGATTGTTTTCCCTCATTAATTTAATTAATTATTACTTTCCCCCCTCCCCCCCCCTTCGTTTCTGGACTTTCATTTTTCAGCTGCTTGGAGGAAAAAAATCTTGGAGTGATCAGCTGCAAAATCCCTGGATTTTTTGGGGGTGTATTTCCAAGAGATTCCCTGGCTTTTTCCTTTTAAACTTTTATCCCTGAAAATACCTCGTGCTTCCCAGGAAAAGTTGTGGTGCTCCAGCAAGAGAAAAAACCAAAAAAAACCCAGGAGGTTGTGTTTGGTCCTTTGAGCTGAGCTGGGACTTAATTCCATGATTTCCATGGAGAAATCCGAGCTCTGGCTGCTTCCAGGGAACACAAGAAGAGAAACGAAGGAGAAATGAGCAAAATGAACTCTTCCTCTCCTCGTTAGGCACAAAGAGATGATGCCAAAAAACAGCTGGAAAATCTCTTTATTTCCCATTTTCCTGCTCTTAATCTGCTTCTTTTCCCTAATTCCTGTAATTCCAGAGGCACCACCTGAAAGCGGGAAGCGTAAAAAGGGAATTCAAGAGGGCACAAAAGACCCAAAAAAAGGTTTAAACCAGGCAGAAGTTCTTGCAGGACTTTCCTTTGCGCGCTCCGAGTTTCCATCCTCGCCAGCCGTGTTTTTCTTGGATCGTTTTCGGATCCCTCCACGTTTCTGCCTCATCTGGAATTGTCTTTTCCTTTCCTTTTCTCTGCTAAACCTCCAAGTGCAGCCTGGCTTAGAGAGTGCACCTAAATGAGTTTAAACATCCAGTTTTAACTTCTTTTCCCTGTCCCTTAAGTGAGATCCTTTGCTTATCCCGCAATAATTTGAGAGGGATAATGAGGGAATGGATTTTTCTTTTCTTCTTTTTAACTGAGGCGAGGAAAAGACCAAAAATTATTAAAACTCACCCTTAAAAACAGGACTCAAACCCTCAGTTTGGGATGTGGAATCTCGTGAATAAAGTTAATTTATCACTATGAATTGATAAATTTATAAATTTAGCATTTATTTTGCTTCTGCCACGGATTCGTTTTTCCTTTCTGTTGGAAAGGGGAAAACTCTGGGATGAACAAGGAGCTCGGCTCCCCCTTGCCAAAAGACATTTTAACTTCCAAAAACTCAGGATTTGGAACCCTAACTCTCACACCACCTGCCTCTGAGGCCTTGCAGCGGGGTTGCAATTCCCAAAGGGAACATTTCCAGCCGCTTTTCCCTCTCTCCCCGCAGGTTTTCCCGGCGAGGCGGAGGAGCCCAATTCCCTCTTGCAGAGGGCGGTGGCCGTGCTGCAGAGCTCCTACTTGGACTCCACCTCCCAGGATGGTTTCCAGTACAGCCGGGCGATCCTGGTGGAAAACGATCTCTTCCTGAGCGAGGTGAGGCCGGCAGCTCGGGAAAAGGGATTTTTTGGGAGCTGCACACCTCTGGAATTGCTTTTATAAAAGGTTTTTAATCACTTTTTTAAAAGGTTTTTAATCCCTTTTTAAAAGCTTTTTTAACGGCTCCATGTTTGCTTTGCCTCACAGGGCCCCTCTTGCAATTCCCAGCTCCGGGAATGTTTCAGTCCAATCCCAGTCAGGAATAATAAAATCCGTGCAGCCAGTGGTGCTCAACATTCCCGGAGCAGCCTTTGGAATTGGGTGAATTCCCTGTATCAGGAGAGCTTCCCTGGGCTGGGTTTCTGCTGCATGACCTCAAAGTGGATTTTTGGGGTTTCTCTGCCTTCACCTGTGCAGGCAGCACTTTAACCCTTCTTTTATCCCAGCTGCCTGGACCTCTTTTAAAATCCCTTCATCCCCACATTGCCACTTCCATTGGCGTGGAAAACAGGCTGTGTTCCCTGGGAATGGAAATCGCTGCTCTGGTTGTCATGGATTAAACTGGACTTGAAAAGTTTTGGGATCACAGAACGGTTTAGGTTGGAAGAGACCTTAAAAAACATCCAATTCCAACCCCTGTCGTTCCCACTATCCCAGGGTGCTCCATCCTGGCCTGGAAAACTTCCAGGGATCCAGAGGCAGCCACAGCTTCTCTGGGAATTCTGCTCCAGCCTCTCCCCACCCTCTCAGGCGGGAATTCCTTCCCGATATCCCTGTATCAGTTTGAATCCATTCCCTGTGTCCTGTCCCTCCATCCCTTGTCCCCAGTCCCCCTCCAGCCTTCTTGCAACAGCCTGGAGAGGAGAAAAGTTTAAAATCCTGCCTAAACCTGGGATAATCCCTCTGGAGCTGGATTAAAAAAACGGGAAATCAGGAATCAAGTCATTTCTTGATTTACCCGGGAATTCTAAAACCAAAAGAAGCAGAGAGATTGTCCTTTCCTTATCTCCAAACCTCTTAAGAGCCCCATCCTTCTCCAGCTTTTTTAACAACCCCGAAACTCGCTGGGATCAGCTCCAGCTCCCTTTGCTCTCCGGGTGTTTTTCCCGAGGGCGTGGGAGCTGATCCGGCACCTCCGCGGCGCCTCCGGAACCAACCCCGCTGTGTTTGCTGCAGCTCCAGGCTTTTGCCCGAGCCAAGGAAGCCGCCGGATACAGCCGGGAGGAGCTCCAGGAGACCTTTGCGTTCCTGCTGTTCGATAAGGAGGAGGAGGTAACCGGGAATGTTCCTTCATCTCGGCTTTGGGGCCAAATCCCTGCTTTTCCATCCCATGGAAAACCCAGGGGATCCTGCTGGTGGAGTTAGCAGAGGGATTCCTGTTGGAAATAGCTCTGGAAGCAGCTCCCGGGAGGTTTTAGGGATGGAAGTGATCGTGGTTGAGGTTTGCGGGGAGGAAAAGGAGTTTCCCTTTGTCCTGGTGGATTTATTGTGGAATTGTTGGGGTTGGACATTGAAATCCATCCAATTCCATCCCTGCCGTGACCTCCCACCGTCCCAAGGTGCTCCAAGCTCCATTCAACCCAACCTTGGACACTTCCAGGGATCCAGGGGCAGCCACAGCTTCTCTGGGAATTCCATTCCAGCCCCTCCCCACCCTCCCAGCCAGGAGTTCCTTCCCAAAATCCCACCTAACCCTGGTGGGGAGAGCTGTCACGTGCTCTTGGAAAAGAAAAGCACTTTTGTGACGAGATAAAGTGGTTTTGGGGCGAATTCCTTGGATTTTGGCAGCTGGGCAGGGGGAGAACCTGCCATGAAATAATTCCTGCTCACTTTTCACAAGGATGCTTTGGATTTAGCGAAAATCAGGGAATTTTTTAGGTTGGACATTCAAATCCATCCAATTCCATCCCTGCCGTGACCTCCCAGCATCCCAGGGTGCTCCAGGCTTTCCTTGGACATTCCAGGGATCCAGGGGCAGCCACAGCTGCTCTGGGAATTCCATTCCAGCCCCTCCCCACCCTCCCAGCCAGGAATTCCTTCCCAAAATCCCACCTAACCCTGGTGGGGAGAGCTGGCACGTGCTCTTGGGAAAGAAAAGCACTTTTGTGACGAGATAAAGTGGTTTTGGGGCGAATTCCTTGGATTTTGGCAGCTGGGCAGGGGGAGAACCTGCCATGAAATAATTCCTGCTCACTTTTCACAAGGATGCATTGGATTTAGTGAAAATCAGGGAATTCTCCTGGGAATTCACTTCCACCATGGTTTAATGATGGCTTGGAGGCCCAAATTTTGCTGAAATCCGCCCGGTTTGGGTTCAACCCCAACCAAAAATCCCCTTTTCCCCCCCTTGCCTTTTCCTCTGGATATCCTGTTTAATTTTCCTTATTTTTTTTGGGGAGGGGCGGGGGGGATCCTAAGGATCAATCATGGCCTCCCAGCACATTCCAGGGATTTTCCAGCTGCTCTGGGCTGGGTTTGGATGCTGGGAATGACAGTGGCTGTCCGTGTTCTCTCCAAGGCCAAGGAGGTGTGCCAGAGCGGCCTCCGCGTCAACAGCAGCTCCATCTCCACTCTGGGCGACCCAGCCAAAGGTAAAATCCCGAAAATCCCAAAAATTCCCGCCTGGAAAAGCGGCATTCCTGTCCTGGGAATACCCACTCCTTTGAAAGCCAAGGGAAAAGGGCAAAGCTCCCGGTGCTGCCCGGGTTTTGCTGCAGAGATCCTTGGGAAATCCTCTTTTTGGGATTGGATTGAAAGCCTTCCGTGGGATGGGGATGGGATTTCCCTAAGGAATGGCAGCGTTCCCTCATCATTCCAGGATTTTCCTAAGGAATGGCAGCATTCCCTCATCATTCCAGGTTTTCCCTAAGGAATGGCAGCGTTCCCTCATCATTCCAGGTTTTCCCTAAGGAATGGCAGCGTTCCCTCACCTCAGCATTCCGGGATTTTCCTAAGGAATGGCAGCGTTCCCTCACCTTGGTGTTCCAGGATTTTCCTAAGGAATGGCAGCGTTCCCTGAGCTCACCATTCCGGGATTTTCCCTAAGGAATGGCAGCGTTCCCTCATCATTCCGGGATTTCCCTAAGGAATGGCAGCGTTCCCTCATCATTCCAGGATTTTCCTAAGGAATGGCAGCATTCCCTCACCTCAGCATTCCGGGATTTTCCTAAGGAATGGCAGCATTCCCTGAGCTCACCATTCCAGGATTTCCCTAAGGAATGGCAGCGTTCCCTCACCTTGGTGTTCCAGGATTTCCCTAAGGAATGGCAGCGTTCCCTCATCATTCCAGGATTTCCCTAAGGAATGGCAGCATTCCCTCACCTCATCATTCCAGGATTTCCCTAAGGAATGGCAGCATTCCCTCACCTCATCATTCCAGGATTTTCCTAAGGAATGGCAGCATTCCCTCACCTCATCGTTCCGGGATTTTCCCTAAGGAATGGCAGCGTTCCCTCACCTTGGTGTTCCAGGATTTTCCTAAGGAATGGCAGCATTCCCTGAGCTCACCATTCCGGGATTTTCCTAAGGAATGGCAGCGTTCCCTCACCTCAGCATTCCAGGATTTCCCTAAGGAATGGCAGCGTTCCCTGAGCTCACCATTCCAGGATTTCCCTAAGGAATGGCAGCATTCCCTCACCTCAGCATTCCAGGATTTTCCTAAGGAATGGCAGCGTTCCCTGAGCTCACCATTCCAGGATTTCCCTAAGGAATGGCAGCGTTCCCTCACCATTCCAGGATTTTCCTAAGGAATGGCAGCGTTCCCATTCCCTCACCTCAGCATTCCGGGATTTTCCTAAGGAATGGCAGCGTTCCCATTCCCTCACCTCAGCATTCCAGGATTTTCCTTCTTATTGGGAACAACCTTTGTCACCACAGTGACTGATTTCCTGGGAATATTGCCGGTTCCCTGGGAATATTGCCGATTTTCTGGGAATATTTCTGGTTTCATGGGAATGTTTCTCCTTTTGCGGGAATTTTTCTGGTTTCTTGGGAATATTGCTGATTTCTTGGGAATATTTCTCATTTCCTGGGAATATTTCAGATTCTCTGGGAATATTTTTCATTTCCTGGGAATATTTCTGGGAATATCTCTGATTTCCTGGGAATATTTCTGATTTCCTGGGAATATTTCTGATTCCCTGGGCATATCCCTGATTTCCCTGGGAATATATCAGATTTCCCAGGAATATCCCTGATTCTCTGGGAATATCCCTGATTTCCTGGGAATATTTTTCATTTTCTGGGAATATTTTTGGTTTTCTGGGAATATCTCTGATTTCCTGGGAATATTTCTCATTTTGTGGGAATAATTCCCATTTCCTGGGGATATCTCTTATTTCCTGGGAATGTTTCTAATTTTCTGGGAATATTTCAGATTCTCTGGGAATATTTCTGACTTCCTGGGAATATTTCTGATTTCCTGGGAACATCCCTGATTCCCTGGGAATATCCCTGATTCTCTGGGAATATTTCTGATTTCCTGGGAATATTTCCCATTTTCTGGGAATATTTCTCATTTCCTTGGAATATCCCTGATTTCCTGGGAATACCCCTGATTCTCTGGGAATATCCCTGATTCCCTGGGAATATTTTAGATTTCCTGGGAATATTTTTCATTTTCTGGGAATATCCCTGATTCCCTGGGACTATCCCTGATTCCCTGGGAATATTTATCATTTCCTGGGAATATTTCTGGTTTCCTGGGAGTATTTCTCATTTTGTGGGAATATTTCCCATTTCCTGGGAATATTTCTCATTTCCTGGGAATGTTTCTCATTTTCTGGGAATATCTCTGATTCCCTGGGAATATCCCTGATTTCCTGGGGAATATTTCTGGTTTCCTGGGAAAATCCCTGATTCTCTGGGAATATTTCTGACTTCCTGGGAATATTTCTGATTTCCTGGGTATATTTCAGATTCCCTGGAAATATCCCTGATTCTCTGGGAACATCCCTGATTTCCTGGGCATATCCCTGATTCCCTGGGAATATTTATCATTTCCTGGGAATATTTCTGATTTCCTGGGAATATTTCCCATTTTCTGGGAATATTTCTCATTTCCTTGGAATATCCCTGATTTCCTGGGAATACCCCTGATTCTCTGGAAATATCCCTGATTCCCTGGGCATATCCCTGATATCCTGGGATTATCCCTGATTCCCTGGGATTATCCCTGGCCGAGCCCGCTGTCCATTTCCCTCTCCCTTTCCATCCCACTCCCTCTTCCCTCCAAACAAAATCCAGGAGCAAACAACCCAAAACACCCAGGAACGAGCCCCAATCCCACCCTTTCCGCTGCCAACATTCCCATTTCCACGAGGAAACCCCTCTTTTCCCGGTTTTTTTTTGGGAATAGCTCAGTGCCGTTATCCCGCTCTGTTTTCCAGGAGTTTACATCTCCCGGCACGCGGATTGCCTCCACCCCAGCCCCTGGCAGCACGGAAAATCGGGATTCATCGTCATCTGCAAGCTCATCAAGGTACCCCCCCAGCTCCTGCGGGAAAAGGCGCTTTTTCCATGGAATTTCAGGAATTTTTTTGGGATTTGAGGGGGTTTTTTTGGAGATTTTAGGGATTTTTCCCCTTTTCCTGCTGATTTCTGGAGCTGGTTCCAAAACTCCACTCCTGAGGTTGGAGATTCCACTTTGAGGGAGACTTTGGTGCCCTTGGCTGTGCTGGGGGTAAAACCAGACTCCATGGAGTCACTTTTTCCATGGAATTTCGGGAATTTTTGGTGATTTTTGGTTTTTCCCCCCCTTTCCTGCTGATTTCTGCTCTCTGGAGCTGGTTCCAAATCCATTCTGCTCCCTCTTACTCTCCTGAGGTTGGAGATTCCTCTTTGAGGGAGACTTTGGTGCCCTTGGCTGTGGTGGGTGTAAAATCAGCCTCCATGGAGTCACTTTTTCCATGGAATTTCAGGAATTTTCGGGGGATTTGAGGGGTTTTTTTTGGAGATTTTAGGGATTTTTTTCCCCTTTTCCTGCTGATTCTGGAGCTGGTTCCAAATCCCCTCTCCTGAGGTTGGAGATTCCTCTTTGAGGGAGACTTTGGTGCCCTTGGCTGTGCTGGGGGTAAAATTGGCTCTATGGAGTCGCTTTTTCCATGGAATTTCAGGAATTTTCGGGGGATTTGAGGGGGTTTTTTTGGAGATTTTAGGGATTTTTCCCCCCTTTCCTGCTGATTTCTGGAGCTGATTCCAAATCCCCACCCCTGAGGTTGGGAATTTCTCTTTGAGGGAGACTTTGGTGCCCATGGCTGTGCTGGGGGTAAAATTGACTCCATGGAGTCACTTTTTCCATGGAATTTCAGGAATTTTTTTGGGATTTGAAGGACTTTTTCCCCCCTTTCCTGCTGATTTCTGCTGTCTGGAGCTGGTTCCAAATCCATTCCGCTCTCATTTCCTCTCCTGAGGTTGGAAATTCCTCTTTGAGGGAGACTTTGGTGCCCTTGGCTGTAGTGGGGGTAAAATTGGCTCCATGGAGTCACTTTTTCCATGGAATTTCAGGAATTTTTTGGGGATTTTTGGTTTTTTCCCCTTTCCTGCTGTCTGGAGCTGGTTCCAACACCCCTCCCCTGACACTGGAGATTCCTCAGCCATCCCAAACCTGCCTGAATTTTTGGGATGCCCCAACCACACCCCCCCTCCCTTCCATGCACACGAAGCTCCCGGCACCCGCAGCTTTGGGGACACGGAGCATTTCCTCCTCCCTAAAAACCCCTTTGGGAACAGCCCCGTGGATTTGGGGACAAGGAGCATTTCCTCCTCCCTAAAAACCCCTTTGGGAACAGCCCCGTGGATTTGGGGACAAGGAGCATTTCCTCCTCCCTAAAAACCCCTTTGGGAACAGCCCCGTGGATTTGGGGACAAGGAGCATTTAAATCCTCCTAAAACCCCTTTGGGAACAGCCCCATGGATTTGGGGACAAGGAGCATTTCCTCCTCCAAAAACCCCTTTGGGAACAGCCCCATGGATTTGGGGACAAGGAGCATTTCCTGCTCCTAAAACCCCTTCCTGGGAACAGCCCCATGGATTTGGGGACAAGGAGCATTTCCTCCTCCCTAAAAACCCCTTTTTGGGAACAGCCCCGTGGATTTGGGGACAAGGAGCATTTCCTCTTCCTAAAACCCCTTCCCACCCACATGGATTTGGGGACAAGGAGCATTTCCTCCTCCTAAAACCCTTTCCCACCCACGTGGATTTGGGGACAGGGAGCATTTCCTCCTCCCAAAACCCCTTCCTGGGAGCACCCAGGTGGATTTGTGGGATTTTCTCGGCGCAGGGCAAGGTGCGGGCGATCGCCGGGGATTCCGCCGCCGCCTCCACGTGCCCGTCCCCGGGCTACGACTGCCACGTCTCCGAGCACGGCCCCACCAAGAGCAGCCCCTGCCAGGCCTTCGAGCAGAGCCAGGTACCCCCGGGGGGGCAGGCCTGGGAGCATCGAGCAGCCGTGCCTCCCTCATCCCTGCCTCGGCATTCCCGCGATTTTCCTGGTTTTTTTTTTTTTTTCCGTGTTTTCCCAGTGCTACGTGTACGAGGTGAGCGGCGGCAGCGCGGCCGAGCGGCCCAGGCAGGTGTGTCCCTACATCTTCCTGGCTTGCCACTACAGGGAGCCCGAGGCCATGCCCGTGCTGGCCACCCAGAGCCTGTGAGCATCCCAAACCTCCTCCTGACCCCCAAACGATCCCTTTGGTTGCCTCCTTTCCCCGTCTCTAAACACCCTTTTCGTTTCTCTCCTTCTCTCCAGAGCCGAGCGTAACCACAGAGGTGAGAGCTGCTGGGTTTGGGGTTCGGGGTTGGGTTTATCAATGGGATTTTTATCTCTTTGCTCTCCTCTCCTGCTTTTTTCTTTCCCCCATCCCTGAGCTGCTGCCCCTTCTCCCTGCAGCCCTGTACTGCCCATGGAGGGGCCAGCTGTGCGTGCGGGGGCAGCTGCTGTGCACCATCGCCCTGAGGACGCCCCACAGCTCCCCAATCCCGGCCCAGCTGTGAGTTCGCCCTTTCCGGGCCCTTTTTTGGGTGTCCCGGTGTCGGTTTTGTCTCTCCTGCCCCCGGTCCCTCTGCTGCTGGAATGTTGGGATGGTCGGGGCGGTGGTGTTGGGTGCCAGCTGGGTGAGGATTTCAGTCCTGGAATGGTTTGGGTTGGAAGGGACCTTTAAAATTATTTAATTCTGACACCTCCCACTAGACCAGGGTGCTCCAAACCTGGCTTTAAACACCTCCAGGATCTGTGATTGGAGGATTTTTCAGGATTTGAGGGTCCTGGTTGCAAACAGCATCCCTAAATTATCCAAGCTGCAGCTTTTCCAGAGCTCCTTTTCCTGGTTCCACAGAACTCCCAGCTCTCCTTAATCCTGAAATCTTCTGATCCCCACAGGCCTCCCAGCCTGGACATCAACCACGTCATGGGATTGTCTGACTTGAGGAAAAGCTTCCAGAGGCTGCATTTGGGAAAAAAAATAGGGAATGGTTTGGGTTGGAAGGGACCTTTAAATTATTTAATTCTGACACTTTCCACTAGACCAGGGTGCTCCAAACCTGGCTTTAAACACCTCCAGGATCTGTGATTGGAGGATTTTCAGGATTTGAGGATCCTGGTCACAGACAGCATCCTTGAATTATCCAGAGCTCCTTTTCCTGACTCCTCAGGGCTCCCAGCTCTCCTTAATCCTGAAATCTTCTGATCCCCACAGGCCTCCCAGCCTGGACATCAACCACGTCATGGGATTGTCTGACTTGAGGAAAAAGCTTCCGGCGGCTGCGTTTGGGAAGAAAAATTACACTGGGAATGAAGGTGGGTGTGGAATATTCCAGTGGGATGAGTGACTCCCTGGAATTGCCACCAGCAGCCCCATCAGCTCCGTGTGGGATTGCAGGTGGTGAAATTCCAAGGAAGCAGGAGGGAAAATCCCTGGGATGTTTTCCTGGCCACATTCCGTGGGCTCTCCTGGGGTGAGGAGCCCGTTCCTGGCACAGGACAAGGTGGGAGATGCTGTTTGAGAAGGGAGGGGAATCCTGAGCAGTTCTTTTGAAATCCCAGTGCTTCCAACCGGTTTCAGCCCCATCCTTCTGGGACCTGTTGGTTCAAAACTCGTGGGAAAAGCACCATTCCAACACCAAATCCTTCCTTTTGTCCCCAGTCTGCTTCCAGGGTGTTTACTCCAGTCTCTACGAGGTGGAAATATCCAATAAGGATCAGCAGAAAATGGATCAGCTGCTGGAAAACCTGAAGGAAAAGGACTTGGTGAGTGTTTTTCTGGGAGAAAAGCGGCCTTTAAATGGAATTTTGGTGACATTATCCACAGCTGATGGAAGATGGAATTCATTTCCCTGCTCTCGGTGTTATTTCCCTGCTTTTTTGCCCTCAAACGTTTGTTCTCTCCGTTTATCACCTGAAGATGAACCCCCACGAGCTGGGAATTATTCCTGGAATATTTTCCTTGGGATATATTTTTATTTTCTATTTTTTTCCAGCACATTCGAGCCTTTTTATTCCCACTGTGATCATCCTGGCACCTCGTATCTCCAGGATAAAACCTTTTTTTTTTTTTTTTTTTCCTGGGATTTGGGATTTGGCTTTGCTGTCCCTGCTTCTCTCTTCCCATTTGATGCCTCCTGTAAATCCAGGGTTGTAAATCCTCAGCTGGGCACATCCGAGCTGCCTGGAAGTGCAGCTTCCCGCATGGAATGTGCCACAGGAAGTGGTTGTGGATCCCTGAAGGAAAAGCACTTGGATTCCCCGAGTTATTGACTCATGAGTTGGTGAAAAGGGGGATTTAGCAAAGATCTCTCCTTGCTGAGCTCAGTGGAGGGCTTGGGGATGAAATCCATCAGGAGCATCCTTTCCCCATGGAATTGCTCCCAGGGCTGGAGCCAGGCTGGGAGAGCTGGGAATGTTCCCCTGGAGAAGGGAAGGATCCAAGGAGAGCTTCCAGCACATTCCAGGGCCTGAAGGGGCTCCAGGAGAGCTGGAGAGGGACTGGGGCCAAGGGCTGGAGGGACAGGACACAGGGAATGGCTTCCCAGTGCCAGAGGGCAGGGATGGATGGGATCTTGGGAATTGGGAATTCCTGGCTGGGCTGGAATTCCCAGAGCAGCTGTGGCTGCCCCTGGATCCCTGGAAGTGTCCGAGGAAAGGCTGGACAGGGCTTGGAGCAGCCTGGGACAGTGGAAGATTCCCTGCCCATGGAATGGGATGATCCTTAGGGTCCCTTCCCACCCAACCATTCCATGATTCCCTGACATACCAGCCTGGATGAATCCATGTCCCTCATTCCAGCAAATCCCAGCCCCTTTGGGATGTGCTCCTTCCCTCCCCTTGCTCTGCTGTTGATCTCCGTGGCTGAATCCACTTTGGCAGCAGCTCCCGAAAGTGGGAAGGCTAAATTCCCTGGATTTCCTTTCCCTTTCTGTGGTGCAGGGCCTGGGATGAAATCAAAGTGTGGCTTTGGCTCCTCCGGGTGCTTGACTTCCCTCCTCGTGTCCCTGAAAATCACCCTGGCACTGGGAATTCCCAGCTTTTCCACTGAGCTGGATCTATCCAGCAGAACTGCTGGCTCTTATCCCTTCTCCTCTTGGGCTTGAGACAATTCCAAAGGAGCAGCTCCCGTCCTGAATCCCAAACATTACGCTGGGATCGGGCAGCATTCCCAAAGTTGTTGTGTTTTCCTGGAGGAGCGAGGGCTTGGATCCAGTGCCCTGCTGTGTCTGGATGCGTGGGATGGGATCAGCGAGCTTCCACTGGAAGCCTGAGGGTTGTTCCATTCCTGGAAGATCCCTGAAAAGATTGGAAGAGGGAGATCCAAGCGTGGAGGGAGAAGGAGAGGCAATCCAAGCATCAATAAAGAGATAAGGGCTCTTATCAGCCTTATCTCTTTACCCACGAGCTCCTCCAGCTCTGGCACAGAATTCCAGCCCTTTCTTGCACTCGGCCGATTTTTTTTCCCCACAAATTCATGGATGTCGATGCTGCCAAAATCCAGCAGAGCTTCAGGCAGGGCGTGGCTGGAATGTTGTGTTTTCCAGATGCTGGGAATAACTTCCCACTGGGCTGCAGTTCCTGCCAGGGCTGGATCGGGAACCTTCGTTAGTGACAGCCGGCTTGACTAAGCTTAGTTTTATTTTAAGGAACAGCTGGGAGGGATTTGAGGCCTGGAAAGGAACGCTCCTGATCCCAAATCCCGGGCGGGATGGGAGGAGCCATGAACGCTCCTGATCCCAAATCCCAGGCAAGGTGAAAACTCCTGATCCCAAATCCTGGGTGGGATGGAAGGAGCCGTGTCCCACTCCTGATCCCAAATCCCGGGCAGGATGGAAGGAGCTGTGTCCCACTCCTGATCCCAAATCCTGGGTGGGATGGAAGGAGCCGTGTCCCACTCCTGATCCCAAATCCCGGGCAGGATGGAAGGAGCTGTGTCCCACTCCTGATCCCAAATCCCGAGTGGGATGGAAGGAGCTGTGTCCCACTCCTGATCCCAGATCCTGGGTGGGATGGAAGGAGCCGTGTCCCACTCCTGATCCCAAATCCCGGGCAGGATGGAAGGAGCTGTGTCCCACTCCTGATCCCAAATCCCGAGTGGGATGGAAGGAGCTGTGTCCCACTCCTGATCCCAGATCCTGGGTGGGATGGAAGGAGCCGTGAACACTCCTGATCCCAAATCCCAGGTGGGATGGGAGGAGCCGTGAATGCTCCTGATCCCAAATCCCAGGCAAGGTGAAAACTCCTGATCCCAAATCCCGGGCGGGATGGGAGGAGCTGTGTCCCACTCCTGATCCCAAATCCCGGGCGGGATGGAAGGAGCTGTGTCCCACTCCTGATCCCAGATCCTGGGTGGGATGGAAGGAGCCGTGAACACTCCTGATCCCAAATCCCAGGTGGGATGGGAGGAGCCATGAACGCTCCTGATCCCAAATCCCAGGCAAGGTGAAAACTCCTGATCCCAAATCCTGGGTGGGATGGAAGGAGCCGTGTCCCACTCCTGATCCCAAATCCCGGGCAGGATGGAAGGAGCTGTGTCCCACTCCTGATCCCAAATCCCAAGTGGGATGGAAGGAGCTGTGAATGCTCCTGATCCCAAATCCCGGGTGGGATGGAAGGAGCTGTGTCCCACTCCTGATCCCAGATCCTGGGTGGGATGGAAGGAGCCGTGAACACTCCTGATCCCAAATCCCAGGTGGGGTGGGAGGAGCCGTGAACGCTCCTGATCCCAAATCCCAGGCAAGGTGAAAACTCCTGATCCCAAATCCCGGGTGGGATGGAAGGAGCCGTGTCCCACTCCTGATCCCAAATCCCGGGCGGGATGGGAGGAGCCGTGTCCCACTCCTGATCCCAAATCCTGGGTGGGATGGAAGGAGCCGTGTCCCGCTGCCCGGGAAGGGGCCGGGGCTGGCCCGGCTCGCGGTGCCCGGGAACGGGAAGGGGCCGGGGCTGGCGGTGCCCGGGAATGGGCCAGGGTGGCCCGGCTGGCGGTGCCCAGGAAGGGGAAGGGGCTGGGGCTGGCGGTGCCTGGGAAGGGGCCGGGGTGGCCCGGCTGGCGGTGTCCGGGAAGGGGAAGGGGCCAGGCTGGCCCGGCTGGCGGTGCCCGGGAAGGGGCCGGGGCTGGCGGTGCCCGGGAAGGGGCCGGGGTGGCCCGGCTGGCGGTGTCCGGGAAGGGGCCGGGGCTGGCGCTGCCCAGGATGGGGCCGGGGTGGCCCGGCTGGCGGTGCCCAGGATGGGGCCGGGCCGGCCCGGCTGGCGTTGCCCGGGAAGGGGAAGGGGCCGGGCTGGCCCGGCTGGCGTTGCCCGGCGGGCGCGGGGCTCTGACCCTGTGTTTGTTGCAGGCCATCATCAAGTTCCTGCGGGAGCAGGGGGTGCTCATCCTGCTCACGGCCTCCGCCCTGGCGCGCGACCACGGTAACGGGGCTGGGCCGGGCTTTGGGTCCGGCTGGGGTTGGGACGGGGCGCCTGAGCTAAAGCTGAGTCCTTAAACTAGAGCTGGCTCCTTAAGCTGGACCTGGCTCCTTAAACGGAACCTGGCTCCTTAAACGGAACCTGGCTCCTTAAACTGGACCTGGCTCCTTAAACTAGAGCTGCCTCCTTAAACGGAACCTGGCTCCTTAAACGGAACCTGGCTCCTTAAACTGAACCTGGCTCCTTAAACTGGACCTGGCTCCTTAAACTAGAGCTGGCTCCTTAAACTGAACCTGGCTCCTTAAACTGAACCTGGCTCCTTAAACTAGAGATGGTGTCTTAAATAAAGCTGGTTTCTTAAACTTGAACCTGGTTTCTTAAACAAACCTGGGTCCTTAAACTGAACGTGGTGTCTTAAACTAAAGCTGATTTCTTAAACCAGGTTCCTTAAACCAAACCTGGTTCCTTGAACCAAACCTGGTTCCTTAAACTGAACCTAGTTTCTTAAATAAAACTGGGTTTCTTGAACTAAACCTGGTTTCTTAACCAAATCCTGGTTTCTTAAACCAAACCTGGTTCCTTAAACTAAACCTAGTTCCTTAAACTGAACCTAGTTCCTTAAACTGAACCTGGTTCCTTAAACTAAACCTTGTTTCTTAATCTAAACTTGGTTTTTTAAACTAAACCTGGTTCCTTAAATAAAACCTGATTCCATAAGCTAAAGGTAGTTCCTTAAACTACGCCTGGTTTCTTAAACCAAATCCTGGTTTCTTAAACCAAATCCTGGTTTCCTGACCAGAACCCAGTTCCTTAAACCAAACCTGGTTTCTTAAACTGAACCTGGTTTCTTGAACCTGGTTTCTTAAACCTGGTTCCTTAAACTAAACCTGGTTTCTTTACCAAAATCTGGTTTCTTAAATAAAACAGGGTTTCTTAATTTAAACCTTGTTTCTGGAACTAAACCTGGTTTCTTAACCAAATCCTGGTTTCTTAACCTAAACCTGGCTTCTTAACCGAACCTCGTTCCTTAAACTAAACCTGCTTTCTTAACCTACACCTTGTTTCTAAAACAAAACCTCATTCTTTAAACTAAACCTTGTTTCTTGAACTAAACCTGGTTCCTTAACCAAACCTCGTTTCTTAAACTGAACCTGGTTCCTTAAATAAAACCTGCTTTCTTAAACTAAACCTGCTTTCTTAACTTAAACCTTGTTTCTAAAACAAAACCTGGTTCCTTGAACTAAACCTGGTTCTTTAAACTAAACCTTGTTTCTAAAACAAAACCTGGTTCTTTAACCAAACCTGGTTCCTTAAACTGAACCTGGTTTCTTAAATAAAACCTGCTTTCTTGAGCTATACCCGCTTCCTTAAACTACGCCTGGTTTTTTAAGCTCAGCCTGGGTACTTACGCCGAGCCTGCATTCCTTTGCAGGGCTGGAGCCCAAGGAGCCCGTGGGCCTCCTGGCGCTGTTCCTGTTCGCCTCGCCGCGGGCCCTGGGCCCCTCAGGTAGGAGCTTCCCTCTGCTGCCCTCACGTTCCGTTTCGGGCTGAAATCCTCGCTGAAAGGTCAAATCTCACTCAAACCCGGCTTTTCCTGCTCGGAGCCGGCCCAGCTCAGCACAGAGCGGTGAAAGAGGAAAGGAAATCTCCGTTTGTGGTGCCTTTTGAGCTGATTTAAGCCTGGCTCTGCACTTTGCTGCCTCTCTGGGAGTGACCAAGAATCGTTTTCAAATCTCAAACCCGGCTTTTCCTGCTCGGAACCGGCCCAGCTCCGCACAGAGCGGTGAAAGAGGAGAGGAAATCTCCGTTTGTGGTGCCTTTTGAGCTGATTTAAGCCCAGCTCTGCGCTTTGCTGCCTCCCTGGGAGTGACCAAGAATCCCTTTCCAGGCCCTTTTCCGCGGAGCCGGGATCCTGCCCAGCCTGGCTCCCATCCCCACGGACACGCGGCACTTGGCTGGGCCACGGCTCCAGAGGGGGGGAAAATCAGGGAATTGTTCTGTGCCCAGATAAGAGATAAGGAGGGAGGGAGAGCTCACGGGCTGGGAAGAGGTGGGGAAAGGGCTCTGCTCCCGGAAAAGGGTTGGGAGTTCTCCGTGGGATGCAGAAGTTGTGGATGTGGAGCTGTGGTGGCTGGGAGGGAAGGAGGGAGCGGGGCTGGGCTGAGCTTTGGTGCCCTCAGGGTGAGCCAGAGCTCTGGGAGCTGGGGAGGGAATCCCAGCATTCCCAAATGTGCTGCTTTTCCTGCAGGACAAACACGGGGAGTGGGAAAAAATGCGGAGAGAGGCTTTTTACGAGGGGGTGGAGTGACAGGAGACAGGGAATGGCTTCCCAGTGCCAGAGGGCAGGGATGGATGGGATCTTGGGAAGGAATTCCTGGCTGGGAGGGTGGGGAGGGGCTGGAATGGAACTCCCAGAGAAGCTGTGGCTGCCCCTGGATCCCTGGAAGTGTCCAAGGCCAGGTTGGACATTGGGGCTTGGAGCAGCCTGGGATAGTGGGAGGTGTCCCTGCCCATGGGGTTGGAACTGGATGGGCTTTGAGGTCCCTTCCCAGCCCGAACCATTCCATGATTTTATGGAATAAGAGAAAATGAGGAGAAACTTCCAGCTGGCTTTTTGTGGGATCATCCCAGGGATGAGCCAGGAGTGCTCCTGGCAGAACACTCCGGGTGTGCCAGTCCTCCCACGGGAGCGGAGGCTGGCACTGCCCATGGAAGTGCCCAGGACACACCCAGCTGCCTTTCCTGGGAAAAGCTTCCCTTTCCAGCCGGGAAAACGGGCAGCTCATCCCATTTTTTTGGGGATTAACTTCCAGCTGTAAACCTTTTCCTTGGGCTTGGAATTCTGGTGAAGGTGTGCTGGTGACCTGGCAGTGCGGGATTTGGTGCCTGAATTCAGTCACCTGGAATTCCAGGATGTGCTGCTGGGGGATCTTTCCTGGTTTCGTTCCAGAATATCCTCACCTGGAAGGGACCCCCAAGGATCAAATCCAACTCCAGGCCCTGCACAGACGCCCCAAAAATCCCACCCCGTCCCTGGGAGCATTGTCCAAACGCTCCTGGAGTTTTGGGAATGTGCCCGTTCCCTGGGGAGCCTGTTCAGTGCCCCAGCACCCTCTGGATAAAGAACTTTTCCCAATATCCAACCTAATCCTCCCTGGCACAGCTCCAGCATTCCCATGGATCCTGTCCCTGTGACCAGAGAGCGGAGACGGTGTCAGGGACATTTGGGCAGCAGATTCCAAGTGCCAGGTCAATCCTGGGATCAGGTGGCTGCTGTGATGCCGGGAGGAACAGAGGGATTTATTCCTGAAATCCTGGGAGCCGGCAGAGAGGAGAACAGGGAGATCCTGATTTTTTAGCAGGATGTTGTGGGAGAAGCTGGTGGGGACCGGAGAGGGTACCAGGCACAAGGAGCATCCCAGAGGGATGGGGAGGTTTGGAGCAGCAGAATAAACTGGGGAGAGGGATAACCCTGAGTGAACATTCCCGGTTATTCCCTGGAGTCCAATCTTTGATGGATCCCGGGTGTTTTCCCTCTGGAGCAGCAGGATTTTCCCACACGTGCTGTCCCATTCTGCCAGCCAATCCTGACCCTCTCCTGCCTCCCACACCTCTTTGCCTGGGATTGCAGACCGAAGGCTTCTCCTTTCCATGGAGAAGGGAATCCCCCGTGCAGGGATTTGGGATGGGAAGGGAGGATCAGCCGTGCCGAGGGGTGCAGGGGAGGTGAGGAACACGTGGGAATCGCTCACGGCAGGCTCGAAGGATGGATAATATTCCCCATTCCCATATTTCCCCTTTCCCAGCAAGCCCTGGATCTGTTCCTTGCTGTCCAGACAGCGCCAGAAGCCGTTCCCTGGGCAGCCATTCCCTGGGCAGCCATTCCCGAGCCAGCAGCTGAGGCAGGAAACTGGGAATTGGCTCCCAGGGATTCCCGGGCTCGCTGGGAAGCGGAAGCAGCAGGGTGAGGAAAATCCCACAGCTGGGAGGGGACGAGGAATTCCTCTGCCTTTTGCTGGGAAGAGAGGTGACAGGGAAGGGCTCTGGAATTGTCCTGTGGCCAAAAGAAACCTTGGAATTGGATCATAGCGCTCAGCTGGGCCGAGCCTGTGACTCCAAGCCCTTGGATTGCCGAGGGAAAAGCTGGATGAGCCTGGTTTGTGTGGGAAAGGAGCCGGATGAGCTTTCCTGGTGGGAAGGGATTTCTGGGACGCGGCCGTGCCAGGCAGAGCCGGATCCCACGGTGCCACCTGCGAGCGTGGCACCCTTGGGGCTGGGACCTGCTCGTGTGGATCCCTCTGGAGCGCTTGGGATGTTTGGTGGGATCCAGCTGGAGCAGGGTTGGGAGCTCTGGGTGGGAGGCTGGGACAAGAGGCTGTGAAATTCCAACCTTTGGGATCACCAAGGACACAGAGATGGGGTCAGCATCCAGCTGGATGGACACTGGGAGAGAGCAGGAGCCAGGAAATCCCAATATTTGGGATCACCAAGGAATTGGAGACAGGGTCAGCATCCAGCTGGATGGACACGGGGAGAGAGCAGGATCCAGGAAGTTCCAAACTTTGGGATCACCAAGGATACGGAGACAGGGTCAGCATCCAGCTGGATGGACACTGGGAGGAGCCAGGAACTCCCAATCTTTGGAATAACCAAGGACACAAAGACGGGGTCACCATCCAGCTGGATGGACTCTGGGAGGATCCAAGAAGTTCCAAACTTTGGGATAACCAAGGATACAGAGATGGGGTCAGCATCCAGCTGGATGGACTCTGGGAGAGAGCAGGAGCCAGGAAATCCCAATCTTTGGGCTAACAAAGGACATGGAGACAGGGTCAGCATCCAGCTGGATGGACACTGGGAGGTTCCAGGAACTCCCAAACTTTGGGATCACCAAGGAATTGGACACCGTCCAGCTGGATGGACACTGGGAGGAGCCAGGAAATCCCAATTTTTGGGATAACAAAGGACATGGAGACAGGGTCAGCATCCAGCTGGATGGACACTGGGAGAGAGCAGGATCCAGGAACTCCCAGTCTTTGGGATCACCAAGTGCATCCCACACTGGCAGCAGGTGGAGATGCAGCTGCTGGAATTCCCATCTGGACAGGGACATAACACAAAGAATCTGGGAATGGTGCCCCCCTGCCTGGCCAACCCCAAATTTAAACAGGTTTAAAGTAAAAAAATGATAGATCCTCTTTCCAGACTGTCCTAAATGTTGGATTTAGTGGGAATTGCTGGAGTGAAGGATCTTGGACCTGGAATTTCCTGCAGGATGGGGCTGCTTGATACAACTCCAGCGTTTCATTTCAGTTTAATTCACTCCCACATGGAATTCTTTGTTCCCTTCGGCATCAACCCAGGGAATCGAGCTGATTCTTGGAGCTTTTCACTTCCTTGTGTGGACAGGGGGTGATTTAGGGAATTCCACCCTAATTTCAATGGTTTTTCTTTTCCTTTCCCAGCGGAAAAGCGGGATGCCAAGGATGCGAAGGAAGGCAGGGACGGGAGCGACGTCTCCTTAAAAATCACCTCGGTTTTGCCCGGCCTTCGCTACGCCTTACGGAAAGCCGCCGGTTCCTCCTGGAATTCCTCCGGCAGCACCGGCACCTGGATCGAGGAGCAGCTCCGGGAATATGCAAAGCTCCGGGAAAACTCCCAGCCCTCCCCCGGCCACAACAGCGACGTTCCCGTTCCTTCTGCGCTCTCCCCATCCGAGGATGAAGCTGCTCCTCCTTCCCAGAAGCTCTCGGAGCGATCCCTGGCCCAGCTGCAGCGTTACCTCGCCGATCCCGGCAGCTTCGCCTTGGGAATGTCGGCGGCCTGGAATGTCTGAGTGGTGCCGACGGCAATCTGGGAGCCCATCCTGGGAATTCCTCCTCGGCTGTGCCCCCGCCGGATCCGGCTCCTCCCAACGGGAGAGACGAGAGCGAGGCTCCAAATGCCGCTCCGGAGCTGGAGCAGGGCGGGGAGGGATTCCCAAAAAATGCCAGCTCTCCCAGCAAGCTGTGGGGCCAGCAGAACAGGAGGAAATCCAGCCGGATCCTCGGGAAGAGTCTGTCCCCCCTCAAGGCACAGCCCGGGGAAGACGACAGCAGGAACAGGGAAGCGGCCAAGAAAAAAATCCCCACGGCTTTGTCTTCTCCCAAAAAATCAGGATCCAATCCCAGCGAGCCCATGCTGAAATTGGCCAATTTGCAGTTTCCACATGGGAGGAAAAGAGGTGAGTGCTGGGAAAATGGGATTGGGTTCCTCCTGCTCAGGGGTTCCCTCGGAACCGTCTCCTCGCCTTTCCCAGCGCCTGGAGCACATCCTGCATCCCAATAAATCTCCAGGTTCTTCCCCTGGGAATTATCCCTGGGAATGTGCCTGAAGCTGGGCACAGTGGCCTTGTGCCGTTCCCTTCCTTTGCTTCCCGGTCAGGCGATGGATTTATTTCCACTTCAATCAGGATAACGAGAAGTAAATCCTAAAAAAAAACCCACCTCCCTCTTCCCGATTCCAATTCCCAAAGAATTCCCGGATGAAAAGAAATCCCCCCGTTTTTCCCTGTCCCAGGTGCCGAGGTCCTGGCTGCGGAAATCATCCACAAACCCCAGGGTGACCCTGCCGAGAAGGAATCCTCAGCTCCCGATGCTCCTGGCGGGGAAGCGAAGAGGCCAAAACCTCTGGAAAACCCGGACACGAGGAAGGTTCCGGCTGCGGAGAGGCCAAAACCTCTGGAAAACCCGGACACGGGGAAGGTTCCGGCTGCGGAGAGGCCAAAACCTCTGGAAAACCCGGACACGGGGAAGGTTCCGGCTGCGGAGAGCGACGCGAAGCCAGGGAAAAGTAAAACGCCGAAAATTTGGGAAAACAGAGCGCCAAACCCGCAGAGAGGGGTAAGAGAGCTGTTCCCTTGGGAAAAAATTCCTTGGAAAACTGAGCCGTCCCGTGGCACGAGCAGAGATAAGAGGAGGGGGGAATGGCTTTGGGGTCGGAGCGGGGAAAATGGGACATATCGGGAAGGAATTCTGGAGCAGAATTCCCAGAGAAGCTGTGGCTGCCTCTGGATCCTTGGAATTGCCTTGGAATAGCAACTCCGGGATGGTGGGAGGCGTCCCTGCCTTTGGGATTGGAACTGGATGGGCTTTGAGCTCCCTTCCCACCCAAACCATTCCATGATCAAACACTGCCGCTGGAATTCCCAGAGTGCATCCATCCATTTGGCTCCTGCCAAATTCCCAAAAAAAAAAATTCCCAAAAAAAGAGCGTTTGGCTGTAAGAACCCCCCGATTTCTGCGCCTCGCTCCGCGCTTCCCGAGGAAATTAAAAATCCTGGAGCCCCACTGGGATTCCAGGAGCTTTTACTGGGAGGGGGGATTTTGGCACTGCTTTTCCATGGATTCATCCTGGCTTTTTATGGCCGTGGGCCCGGAGCCGCGGCCAGGGGGGGTTTTTAACTCCAAAATTGGAATATTTCGGGATTATTTTTAATGTTCCGGCTGCCTTTGGGAGCTCCCAGGTTCCTGTGGGTGCTCCTAAAAAAAATCAGGGGGGTTTTATCCCTGTTTTGGGGTTTTCTCTCTGTTTTGGGGTTTCTCTCTGGTTTTGGGGGTTTTATCTCCATTTTATAGGTTTTCTCTCTGTTTTTGGGGTTTTCTCCCTTTTTTGGGGTTTTCTCCCTGTTTTGGGGGTTTCCTCTCTGTTTTTGAGGCTTTTCTCTCTGTTTTAGAGGTTTTCTCTCTGTTTTAGGGGTTTTCTCTGTTTTTGGGGTTTTCTCTCTGTTTTGGGGGTTTTCTCTCTGTTTTGGGGGTTTCCTCTCTGTTTTTGAGGTTTTTCTCTCTGTTTTAGAAGTTTTCTCTCTGTTTTGGGGGTTTTCTCTCTGTTTTAGGGCTTTTCTGGGTGCTTTTTGTGCCTCAATTATTGCAAGGATAACCCAGAACTCATCCGTGAAAATCCCAGATGCTCCAACTTCAGGAAAAATCAAAGCAGAATAAAAAGGATTGGGGAAAATCCAAAATTCCTCCGGTTGCATTTAAGGGGGGATTTTACTCCCACCAGATCCCTGTGCTTTTTATCCCCAAGGAAAAAAACCTTCCCGAACAATTCCCAACTCAGGATCATTTCCTGGTAGCCGTGACCACGGAGATGGTTTTGAAAAGTTTGGAAAATCCCTCTTGGAAAGAGTTTTTATTCCCGGAGAACCTGCCTGGATCCCCTCCTTGGCTGTGCGCCCTTCGTTTCTTTTTCCCCTTTTTAATTAACTTTTCTCCCTGTTTTTTCCTCCCTCAGAGCTGAAGGAGCCGCTCCCCCACCTCCCGAGCGAAGCCTCTTCCCAATCCCATGAAACAGAAAGCCCCGGGAATGAGGTTTATCCCATCGGAATTCCCGGCGCTGCCTTCCCCCCACCGGGGGACAACTGCGAATCCCACGCCTTGAACCTGCTGGCTGACCTGGCCCTGGGCTCCTGCATCCCTCCCTTCATTCCCAAGGATTCTGGGATCATCCCGGTGTCCCGCAGCCTTCCCGGTGATTCCGCGGAGCAGCAGGGCCTTTCCAAGCCCAAATCCCCGCGCGTGGCTTCCGACCACAAGTACCACAGGGCGGAAAAGCACGGCAGAAAAGCCACCTCGGCCAGCAGAGCGTCCCCGAGCCGGCCACTTCCTGAAAAAACCCATCCCGACCATCCGGCCTCTCTCCCCAAGGAGAAAACCTCTGGAATTTTCGGTTGGACCAGCGCGAATCCCGCGCCGGCCACGTTCCAGGTGCTGCCTCCCCGGGAAGCTGCGGAAGCCGCCGAGGCGAGCAAGCACTCCATCATCTCAGCCGAGCATTCCTACGCCTCCCCCCTGCCCGAAAATCCCAGGAAACAGCCCAATCCCAAAGGGAATCCCGGCGCCGCGCCGGCTCCCTCCAAAAACGGCGCCAGGAACGCTCCGGCCGCTCCCTTGGTGGGGAAGGTGCTGCCCTTCCGGCACCAGCAGCACAGCGGCGGCGCCGCCGAGCCCGGCAGGAGCAGGAGCTCTTCCAGGAAAAAGGAGGATTTTTCCAAGAGCCACGCGGTGAGCGTCTGCGGGAATTCCGTGAAGGTGACGTGCCGCTGGGAGGAGGAATATCTCTTCCACCTGGACAGCAGGTACACCAACGATTCCCTGGAGAAAACCGTCATCCGCGCCCTGCACGGGTAAGTCAGCCCGGAATTCCCTCCAGGGATTTTGGGAAGGGTTTTAAAATCCCTTTGTTTTCCGTAGGAATCGATTCTGGCCGAGGTACGGCTGCTGTTGTTTTTCCTGGAAAAAAGGAGGGATTTGGGAGGGTGGTGGGTGAGGGGGACAAATGGGTGGGACCCAGCCATGTGTGCTGGACCCAAAAATCCGCCCTGTCCTGGGCTGATCCCGCGGCATGGGCAGCAGGAAAAGCGGGAATTCTGACCCTCTGCTCCACTCAGGTGATCCCACGTGGAATCCAGCTCTGGGATCCCAGGGTCGGGATATGGAGCTGCTGGAGAGAGTCCAGAGGAATCCGTGGAGCTGCTCCCAGGGCTGGAGCCAGGCTGGGAGAGCTGGGAATGTTCCCCTGGAGAAGGGAAGGATCCAGGGAGAGCTTCCAGCACATTCCAGGGCCTGAAGGGGCTCCAGGAGAGCTGGAGAGGGACTGGGGACAAGGCATGGAGGGACAGGACACAGGGAATGGCTTCAAACTGACACAGGGATCTTGGGAAGGAATTCCTGGCTGGGCTGGAATTCCCAGAGAAGCTGTGGCTGCCCCTGGATCCCTGGAAGTGTCCGAGGCCAGGCTGGACAGGGCTGGGAGCACCCTGGGATAGTGGAAGTGTCCCTGGGCACTGGATGGGCTTTAAGGTCCCTTCCCACCCAAAACATTCCATGATTCTGCAATTCCCAGGGCTCTGCAGCTGGAATTGGTACCTAAAGCCAGGACCCCAAGTCCTCCGTTTCTCCTTTGGAGCTCAGAGTTCCTCTTTTTTCCTCTTTGTTCCGAAAAAAACCAAAAAAGCTGGAATCTGCATCAAGCATCGACCTGTGCCCTCCTTGCCCTGCGGGGAAACCAGGGATGAATCCCAGGCGTGAATTCCAGGCAGGAATCCCCTGGAGCCGAGGCGGGGAGGATGGAGATGCTTCAGGCTGCCTTTCCTTCCATTTCCAGGCCCTGGGATCCCAATTCCAGGCAGGAATCCCCTGGAGCCGAGGCGGGGAGGATGGAGATGCTTCAGGCTGCCTTTCCTTCCATTTCCAGGCCCTGGGATCCCAATTCCAGGCAGGAATCCCCTGGAGCCGAGGCGGGGAGGATGGAGATGCTTCAGGCTGCCTTTCCTTCCATTTCCAGGCCCTGGGATCCCAATTCCAGGCAGGAATCCCCTGGAGCCGAGGCGGGGAGGATGGAGATGCTTCAGGCTGTCTTTCCTTCCATTTCCAGGCCCTGGGATCCCGATCTTCCCGACGACGTGGAAGGGATGAAGCTGATCCTGCACATGTGGGTGGCTCTGTTCTACAGGAAGCCCAGCAAGCTGCTGAGCAGCTCCCGGAAGGTGGTGGAGCACAGCAATCCCACCAAATTCGTCTCCCTCAGCAGCTCCGGGGGTTTCCTGGAGCTCAGCGACGACAGCCAGGACTGCTTCGGCTTCGAGACGTGTCCCGCGGACTCCGGCTCTGATCCCGACCAGACTCCCAGCAGCTCCCTGGATCCCAGCACCCCTTCGTGCCAGGGCCTTTCCCAGCCGGAGCGAAGCGCCGCGGATTCCCAGACGGACGCGGACGGAATTCCCGGCGCCGTGGATAGCACGGTGTCCTCCTCCTCAGGGGAGCTGCCGTGCGGGGAGGAGGAGGAGGAGGAGGAGGAGCCTTCCTCCACCAGCTGTCCCGAGAGCCTTTCCCTCCGGGATGGTGCCGGGGAAAGCCGGGATGATGCCACGGAAAGCCGGGATGCAGGACTCAGGGAGCCGGAGGCCGTTCCCGAGGAGAGTGCGGTGAGTTGGGCCTGGGGGCACTCCGAGGCTCTGGGAGGAGCGGGATTTTCCAAGAGGAATGGAGCAGATGTCCCTGGGGGGTGTCCAGGGAAGCGGGAACACTCTCCAAGGGGGAGGAATCCCGAATTAAAGTAGTTAAAGTGTCCATTTCTGGTTCAAACTCCGAGTTTGGGTGAGGGCTGAGTCCTCAGCCGAGGGATCGGGGGAGCTCCCAGCATCCCCGAGCAGAATTCCAGATCCAGGAGAGACACAGCACGGCCATTCCCACGTGGATTTGGAAAGCTGGGATTTGCTGCCTGGGAAGTTTTTCCCCCACGCAGGCGGCAGTGCCGTGCTTTGCATCATTTCCCTCGTCCCTCTGGTGAAATCATGAAAATTCCATTCTGGATTGAGTTTTTTAATTAATTTTTCCACTTTCTCCAGTCTGCACGTGGTCAGGAGTGGAGGTTTTTGGGGCAAACATAAAACGTGGGGCTCTGCTGACATTTTTCCAAGCCCAAATTCCTGAATTAAAATAATTCCTTTAAAACTTCCACTCCTGAACAAAGGAGCAGCTTCCATCGGGCTGGAACTGCACGGAGGAAAAAATTCCAGTGGTTTTTCCTGCAGGGATGTCTCGTCTCCTGCCTTTTCCCACGGGGATTAACCTCCGGATTGTGTCGTTCCAGGAGGAGCCGGTCAAGGAGAACCTGCTGGATTCCGGGATCACCCCCAGCCCTTCCCAGGAGCTCGGCTGTTCCGGCAAATCCCCGGCGGAGTTTTCCAACCCCGGCAGCCAAACGCCGAATTCCAGCTCGACTCCATGGACAGACTCCCCCTGTGCACTGCAGGAAAACGGGGAGCAGCGGGAAAACCAGTGGGAAGCAGGCTCAGGGAGCGGCCCCGGCCCTCCCGAGGATGAGGAGGGAACGGGAGACGCTGGACACCCTCTGGAAGCTGAGGATGAGGAGGGAACAGGAGACGCTGGACACCCTCTGGAAGTTGAGGATGAGGAGGGAACGGGAGACGCTGGGCACCCTCTGGAAGTTGAGGATGAGGAGGGAACAGGAGACGCTGGACACCCTCTGGAAGTTGAGGATGGGGAGGGAATGGGAGACGCTGGACACCCTCTGGAAGTTGAGGATGGGGAGGGAATGGGAGATGCTGGACACCCTCTGGAAGTTGAGGATGGGGAGGGAATGGGAGACGCTGGACACCCTCTGGAAGTTGAGGATGGGGAGGGAATGGGAGATGCTGGACACCCTCTGGAAGTTGAGGATGGGGAGGGAGTGGGAGACGCTGGACACCCTCTGGAAGTTGAGGATGGGGAGGGAGTGGGAGACACTGGACACCCTCTGGAAGTTGAGGATGGGGAGGGAGTGGGAGACGCTGGACACCCTCTGGAAGTTGAGGATGGGGAGGGAGTGGGAGACACTGGACACCCTCTGGAAGTTGAGGATGGCAGCTGGGCTGCCGGCGCTGATTCACAGCCCGCCTGTGATTCCGTGCCCTTGGAAGCAAATCCCGCCAGTGCAGAGCCTGGGGGAGCCACTGAGGAAGGGGAGGAATCCCAGGAGCTCTCGGAGCATTCGGGAAAAAGAGGAGAGAGAGGTGGAGGAGGGAAAAGAGGAGAAGGAGGAGTTTGAGGATGAGAGCTCCTTCCTGGGCCCCGTGGATTTGGTGTTGTCCGAGAGCAGCGATGCCGAGATGGAATGTGAGCACGGCGAGCAGAATCCAGGGAATTCGGCGTCTCCAGAGGACTTTGGTGTTCCTGAAGAGGACCCCGTGCCCAGCCCCACCTCCCTGGCATCCCCCTGCCCCGACAGATCCACGCCGGCGCTGTCGGACGCGACCGGGACCGAGCCCGGAGGCTTTCCCGAGGAGATGTCACCGAGCCGGGATGAGCTCCCGGATCCCTGGGATGCTCCGGGCAGCGCGGATTCGGAGACGGACGGGCTTGGCGTGGCCAGCCCGGCCGAGGTGGGGTCACCCCGCAGCGACAGCGGGGAGCCGCTGTCCCCGCCCGATGCCAGCCCCGCGCACGGGGCGCAGCCCGACAGCGCTACGGGAACCCCGGGAGCTGCCGGAGACGCGCTCGGGAACGGCTCGGAGCGGAAAAACCGGGATCGTGCGCCCTCTGCAGAAAGGTGGGAGCCTGCCGGGAGCGCGGCCGGCCTGGAGTCCCCCTGCAGCCCGGGAATGGCCCTGACCCTGTCCCCCGACTCCAGCTCTGTCTGCCTGACCTCTCCCGATGGATCCGTTGATCCGTGGGCTGCTCCGGAGGATCCACCCGCGGAGAGCCTCCAGTCGCCGTCCCAGAGCGAGCTGGGAAGGAGCAGCTGCTTTTCCCAGGCATGTGGGGATGATCCCGATCCTGAGCTGAATTCCCTGGACGCTGAGGAATCAAACCAAGGAGGGAGCGGGGTTCTGGTGGACGAGCAGCATGGAAGCGCCACTGCCAGCGGCACGGAGGAGCTGGATGATCCCATGGGAGCAGGAGAGGGCCGGTACTCCCCTTCGGACTATGCAGACATGGGAGATGATTCCAGAGCTGAGGAGAGGGAGGATGAGTTCCCTGAGGCAGAGAATTCCCCTGGGAATGACACAATGAGCATGGAAACAGCGGCTGACGCTCTGCAGGAGCCGGAGATCCCTCTCCACCGTGACCTGCTGGAATCAGAGCCCTCTTCCTCCATCCGGGAGGGGATCTCAGCCATCAAGGAGCTGCAGCAGAACTTCCCAGATATCCACGGAGACCCAGCTCCCGCTTCTCCCCCTCGCGCTGGAGACTCCAGTCCCCCCATTCCCGCGGCGCCGAGCCGGCGGGAGTCGGTGCTGTGCCGCCTCTGGAAGCCGTGCCGGGACGGAGGAGCTGCCCAGGTGAGCGTGGCTGCCTGGAGCCTGGATGGCTCCTTAGATCCCGGCTGTTCCCAGGAGGGGATGGAAGCTCCGTGCTCCCCCGCGGATGAGTTTGCGCCAGCTGAGCCGGGATCTGCTCCTCCTTCTCCGTGCGATCCGTGGGACGATCCCGAGGGTGCCGAGCCGGGCTCGCCCCTCCCCGAGGCGCTCCCCGGGGTGCTCCCCCCTTCTCCGGACAGCGCCCGGTGGTCCGGGAGCTGCGGCAGCGCCGGGAGCCGGGCAGGGGATGCCGGAGGGAGCCCCGGCGAGGAGTCCATCCCGCCTGAGGAGCTGGAAGGAGGCAGCATTCCCAGTCCTGCTCCCTTCCCAGCCCTGGAATATCCCCTGTGCGAGCCCTGGGCTGGCTGTGAACACAGCCCCGAGGGATCCGAGGCGTTCCCCGATCCCGACTGTGCCGGCACCGAGGTGGGAGAGGGAGAAATCCCCGATTCTCCCGTCCCGGCGTCGCCGTTGGACGAGCACAGGGATCCCTCTGGAGAAAGCCCGGAGCTGAGCGATGCCGAGGATATTTCGGATGAGCTCCCAAGGGAAGAGCAGCTCCCAAGCGAGGACGGCCACGAGGGCTCGGCCTTTGAAGATCCGTTGGAGAATTCCTTTGGTGACTCGGAGCAGGAATATTTTGAGGGGAATTCGCACTCCCCGCTTCCAACCAGGAATTCCTGCATCATGAGCTGCACGGATGCTGCAGGAACAAGGACTAGCTGGGACAGCTCCCCCCGGAGCTCCGAGCACATGGAGGAGCACGGAGGGGACTGGGATCAGGAGATCCCCAGGGATTACGGGAGCTTCGTGGTCACCCGGCAGTGCCAGGAGAGGATGGAAAATTTCCAGCTTCCAAAGAGGCGCCGCCGCCGCCGTGCCCGGGAATCTCCTCTGCTCCGGTCCCTGATGGGGACCTGGAGGGGCTTTGAGGAAATCACCCAGAACACTTTGGACATGGAATGTCTCCGCTTCCATTATAAGCTAAAACAAATCCTAAGGAATGGCAAACCTCCCTTTTCTACCTCCAAAAGCATCTTCCCAAAAGACTTCTGCGCCCCGCTCCCGCTGTCCCCACGCAGCAGGAGCCCCTTGCAGGTGACAATTCCACCCTCGGACGCGTGGCTGGGCGGGCTCCGCTCCCGCCGGCGCAGGGATCACCGGGATACCGGGAGAGCCAGATCCCGGGCCCGGAGCCGGGATCGCGGGGCTCCCTTGCACCTCGGGAAGCTCCGCTACGACCGCGCCCCGCCCGACTCGCGGGGGGACGTCGCCGTCATCCTGGACGAGTATTCCGAGTTCCAGAGGGTGGTGCTGAGCAGGGCCGAGGCCGGGAGCGAGGGCCCGGCGCGGGGAGAGGCCGGGATCGGGACGGGCCGGCCCGGCAGGACGGTGGCGTTCGGGGCGGTGATCGCGGAGCTGCGCGGGGCCCTGCGTGCCCACCTGCGCCGCGTGGCCGACGGACGGCCCGGAATGTTCTACCTGCTGGAGACAGGACAGGAGCCGTTCTTCGACAGGGTGAAGGTAGGAGCCCTTCCTGGGTCGGGATGGATCGGGATGGATCGGGATGGGATCGGGATGGATTGGGTGGATTGGGATGGGCGGCTCTGGGATAGAGCTGAGGGCGGCAGGAGCAGGGAAGCTTGGGCAGCCTGGCAGGGATGGTTTGGTTCCCGTAGCCCAGGAGCCACCTCAGCTCCCAGCACCAGGAACTGGAGTCAGGCACTGAGGTTGGACTGGAGCCTTGGGATTGGGTCATCACGGGATCGTGGAATGGTTTGGGTGGGAAGGGACTGTAAGGATCATCCCATTCCAACCCCATAGGCAGGGACACCTTCCCTATCCCAGGGTGCTCCACCTGGCTTTGGACATTTCCAGGGATCCAGGGGCAGCCACAGCTTCTCTGGGAATTCCATTCCAGCCCCTCCCCACCCTCCCAGCCAGGAATTCCTTCCCAAGATCCCATCTAAAAGGACTCTGGTTCAGTTTGAAGTCCGACCATTCCCAGCACTGCCCGTGTCCCCCAGTGCCGCACCCACGCAGCTTCTGAATCCCTCCAGGAATGGAGACCCCACCCCTGCCCCGAGGAGCTCGTTCTCCGTCCTCTCCCCTTGTTCCCAGGAGAATATTCCCAGGAGAATATTCCCAACCCAAACCTCACCCGGTTTCTGTTCCAGGCCTTGCTGAAGGATGAGGGGTTTGTGAGGACAGAGCCCCTGAACTTCTGCGGGGCCGTGGGCCGGGACAGCGAGCGGCTGCTGGTCATCGTCAGGAACGAGGACATCTCCTCCCACATCCACAGCGTGAGCCTCCATCCCTCTTTTCCTGCTCTCAGCGCTCTTCTTTAATCCCAGCATCCCTTAAAAACCTTGGAGCAGCCCAGCTCAGAGCAGTGAGGTTGGGCTTCTCCTGTCCGGCCATGCCTCGGCTCCCTGATTCCAGGGAATGCTCCGTCCCTGCGGCACCGTCCAGCTTTGGGCTTGGGATGCGGGGCAGGAATGTTGGGATGGATGGGATGGGATGGGATGGGATGGGATGGGATGGGATGGGATGGGATGGGATCCATGGGATGGGATCCATGGGATGGGATCCATGGGATGGGATGGGATGGGATGGGATGGGATCCATGGGATGGGATGGGATGAGATCAATGGGATGGGGTGGGATGGGATCAATGGGATGGGGTCCATGGGATGGGATGGGATGGGATGGGATGGGATCCATGGGATGGGATGGGATCCATGGGATGGAATCCATGGGATGGGCTGGGCTCCGTGGGATGGGATGGGATCCATGGGATGGGATGGGATCCATGGGATGGAATCCATGGGATGGGCTGGGCTCCGTGGGATGGGATGGGATCCATGGGATGGGATGGGATGGGATCCATGGGATTGGATGGGATGGGATCCATGGGATGGGATGGAAGGGATGGGCTGGGCTCCGTGGGATGGGATGGGATCCATGGGATGGGATGGGATGGGATCCATGGGATGGGATGGGATGGGATCCATGGGATGGGCTGGGCTCCGTGGATTCGGGGTGGCACAACGCCGCTGTGCCCGGCAGGTGCCGTGCCTGCTGGAGCTGAAGCGCTGTCCCGGCGTGGTGTTCGCCGGAGTGGACGATCCCGAGGATGTGACGGGTGACACATTCCAGGAGCTGTTCCAGGCCGGAGGCTTCGTGGTGTCCGACGAGGAGCTGTTGGAAAGGGTGACCCTGGGTGAGTCTCGGGGCATTTTCTGGCACATTCCCAAATCTTCTGTCGGTTCTGCTTCCAGTGGGGAATTCTTGTCCTCTCTCTGATGTTGGGATAGAGGGACCAGCTCAGAGGTCCCCAAAACATCCAGGGGCAGGGGAGGGCTGTGCCAGGATGTTCATTCAGCCTGGAGAACCATGGAATGCTTTGGGTGGGAAGGGACCCTAGGGATGATCCCATTCCATGGGCAGGGACACCTTCCACTGTCCCAGGGTGCTCCAAGCCCCAATGTCCAACCCAACCTTGGACACTTCCAGGGATCCAGGGGCAGCCACAGCTTCTCTGGGAATTCCATTCCAGCCGCTCCCCACCCTCCCAGCCGGGAATTCCTTCCCGGTATCCAACGGAAAAGGGCCTTCAGCTCCTCGAGGGGAAGTGGCAGAGAGAACTGAGCCAGCTGCTCTGGGAGCTGCAGCACGAGGTGACAGGGCCGGGCTGCCCTTGTCCTTCCAGATGTCAGGGAAAAATTCCCACCAGGACATGATCCCGGTTCCTCACCCAGTGAAGTTTGAGGCTCCATCCTTGGAGGGACTCAGAGCTCCCCTGGACACCCTCAGGTGGCCCAACTTTGGGCAGGGCTTGGCCCAGAGACCCCCGGGTGGCCTCCCACCTATCCCCGGCTCTGGTGTCCCCTCAGGCCAGCTGAAGGAGGTGGTGAAGGTGCTGGAGAAGCTGAACAGGAGGGGGAGGTGGAAGTGGCTCCTGCACCACAGGGAGAGCAAGAAGCTCCGAGGAGACCTCAGGTAACGGCTCTGCCTGGAAATTGGGGATTTTCGGGATGGAGCAGCAGCACTTGGGACCTGGAGAGCATCAGATGGCCTGGAACGGTGTCCTGGGTGCGGTCCAGGATGAGGCAGGGCTCTGGCAGCTCTCCCGGCTCCCTGCTGGGCTTCCACAAGGCCCTTCCCTCTCTCCCTGGCAGGGACGCCCTCAGGGAGTGCTGCAGGCTCCTGGAAGGGCCCAGATTTCCTTGGAGGAGCTGCACATTCCCAAAGCTCCGAAAGGAAACTTCCCTCCCTTCCCACCAGCTCATCCCAACTCCTGGCACACCCCGGGAGCTCAGGGCACCTTCCTGGGGCTCTGCCCCCTCTGCTGTTTCTTTTTCTATCCCATCACATTTGGGATTTGGGATTTGGGATTTGGGATGGGATGAGGAGCCCTGAGCTGGGGATGCAGAGAGGGAATTGCCACTCCAGTTCCATCATGGGTGATTGAAGATGGAGCTGCTCTGGCACCCGTGAGAAGGGTGGAGTGAGAAAACTCCTGGGCTGGGATAAAGGAAGTTTAATAGGGGAAGGAAAAGCTGGGTGTGCAGGCAAAACCGAGGAATCCATTCCCCATTCCCCATCCCCACACAGCCGGGCTCCATCGTGACTTGGGAACCAACACCGCCTCTCCAACATCCCCTCTTCCTTCTCCTCCTTCCAGCTTCGTGTCCCGAGCATGATTCCAGGCTCTGGAATATCCCTTGGGACAGTGGCAGTCACCTGCCCTGGCCAGGCCCTGGAGGGGTGGGTGAGGAGCAGCTTTGGCTGCTCAGCAACAACAAAACATCCCGGAATTATCCACAGCTCCCAGCACAGATCCCAAACAGCACAGATCCCAATCAGCACCGATCCCAATCAACACAGATCCCAAACAGCTCCAATCCCAAACAGCACAGATCCCAATCAGCACGGATCCCAATCAGCTCCAATCCCAAACAGCTCCGATCCCAAACAGCTCCGATCCCAAACAGCACAGATCCCAATCAGCCCAAATCCCAATCAGCACAGATCCCAAACAGCACAGATCCCAAACAGCCCTGATCCCAAACAGCTCCAGTCCCAAACAGCTCCAGTCCCAAACAGCTCCGATCCCAAACAGCACAGATCCCAATCAGCACAGATCCCAAACAGCTCCGATCCCAAACAGCCCCGCAGCAGCTGCTGAGATGAAAATGAACCCAATCCCAGGCACAACCTGGGAGCTGCCTGGAGCAAGGGGGAATTTGCCACTTTTGATCCATATGGAGCAGCGAAAGTCGCCCATGAGGCTGGAAAAAACACCGGGAAGGGCACATCCTGCCCTCCCTGCTCATTCCCTGGGAAGGGCTGGAGAGGGATGAAGCCCCTGAGCCCTCCCCGTGCCCCTCTCTCAGCAGGGGCGATGCCAGCGCCCAGAAGAAGCAGCTGCTGCTGAAGTGGTGCCAGGGAGCGGAGCTGGTGGAGCTGCTGCACTTCCACGGCTGCGATTCCCCGGCGGCTCCCGAATCCCGGCACATCCAGTGCCTGCTGGAGCTGCAGGTGCGGCACATCCGCGCCAGGTTCGCCGTGTATCTCACAGGTAAAGGCATCCCACACCCAGCAGGTCTGAAATTGCCCTGGAAAGGGGTGGAGGAGGGATAAGAAATCCCTGTTTTCCTGCTGTTCCTGTGGGAATCGTTTGTTCAAGATGGGGGTCAGGTGTGAGTGGGGGAAAGCGAATGAATTTTTGGAGGTTGCTGAATTCCAGCAGTTTTTGGAGCCTGTGGGTGGCTTCAGGCGCCGGTTCTGGCCTTGCTGGGATGAGGCTGTTGGCAAAGCACCAGAGCAGCCACGGTGGGATTTAGGGATATTTCCCACAGGTTTAGGAACAACCTCGTTTGTTTGAATTAATGATCCTGCTGCTCCTCCCCTTGCAGAAAATCCCAGCGGCAGCAGCAGGGAAATCCTGGAAAGCAAAGGAATTCTTGTGGCTGACGTCAACACCTTCCTCGGGACGGTGCAGAAAGTGGCTGCTCCGTTCAGAAGAAGCTACTGGTAAGGCAGGAAAGCTTGGGATTGATCCCAAAAAGCTGGGAGCAGCTCCGGGGTTTGTGGGATGGCCAGCAGGGAGCTCTGCTCCTGCAGCAGAGCAGGGATGGTCCCAAAGCGCTGGGTCGGGGATCTGCCAGCACTCAGGGCTGGCTCCTGAGCTGTATCCAGGAAAGCCACGCTTGGCTCTGCTGGAAAATGAGGAAAACTCCAGGCCTGGCCCTGGGGAAGCTCTGCAGGAGGCTGGCACTGCCCAGACGGAGCCGGGCACTGACCTGGGCCACCTCTCTGTGTTGCAGGTGACAAAGCGAAGCCACGAGGGCACGGCTCCTCCCCAGGCCCTGTGGCACCAGTTTGGGCATCCCAGATCCATCCCAGTGGATCCCCACCATCCATCCCAATGGATCCCCACCATCCATCCCAGTGGATCCCAGACGTTGCTGGGGGCGGGGGAAGGTCGGGTTTAGCTCTGTACATAAATCTTATTTAAAGGTGGGAAATGCAAATCCTCGGGGGATTCATTCCCTGCCACCCAGTCCCACGTAGGAAAGGTTCTTTTAACGGTACAGGTAAATTATTGGAACGTTTTCAGGTCTTTAGTGCAGCTGCCATTGGAGCATTTGGAAAAGGAATTTCCCAAAGTTTACTTGAAGGTTAGGAATGAGAAGAAATCGGTTTTCCACGGCTGTCCAGGCCCCGCCCAGGCCCACACTACATTTCAGCTCACCCCTGTTGCCTCCTGGTACCAGTTCCCTGCTGGGACTCGGCGCGTTCCAGCACGTGGAATCCTTGTAAATAGCGGGAAGCTGGGATGCAGGAACAGAATAAGCTCTTATTTATGGGGGCCGGGATGGAAACGCCGCGTCCAAGCCCCGTTCCCGACCCGGCTCCGCGGGGCAGGGGCGTCCTTTCAGTTCGTTTTTAAATCCAAGACTGCGAGGCCGTTCTGTACAGGATGACTTTGTAAAGAGTTTGATTAATAAAACCTCCAAAAAAGGAACTCTCGCCCAGCTCTGCTCTCTGGAGAGGGGATCCCGCTCAGCATCCAGCCTTTTCCAACACGGCAAAGACAGGGCAGGGGTTTTTCCAGCTGGGAGAGAGGTTGGGAATCAGCAAGGAGTGAGCAAGAGCATGGTGGGCTCCTGGATGATGGATCCTGTCCTGCTTCCCAGCGGGAAGGATGGAATAACCAGAGGAACAGCCAGGTTCCAGCAGGTAGGGACAACGGAATTATTTAAGGATTTATTTTCCACCTGCACCGGGGGCACTTCCCAGCCTCGCTCCGGCACCAGCTCCGAGCAGCTCAGGGTGGGAAGCGTTCCTGGAAGCGGCACCTCGGGAAGAGGAAGTGCCAAAAGCCCCGGCAGGGAGGAGGGAGAGGGGAAGCCCCCGGTGGGTTCAGCTGAGCTTCGGGCCGGCGATGGGATCAAAGCCCAGTTCCTGTGTGGGAACGGCACCGGCTGAGGGGAGCCCCTGGAGAGCTGCTCCAAGGCTTCTCCTCAGTTTTCCTGGCACGGCTGAGTCTGCTCAATGCCAGCCAGGGAATGGGGATCGCTCTGGATTGGGACATCTCGTGTTCAGGACGGAGAGGAGCCCGAAGCAGGGATTATTTACTGCTGCTGCCATTCCCAGCTGTGGCACTGGGGTGGCTGCGGGGAACAGGGACTGTGCCAGAGCACAGCCTGAGCCACAGCTGCCCTGCCAAAAGCAGCCACAGCAGCACAGCCTGGGAAGAACAACCACAGAACCAGGAAACCTTTTCCAGCAGGAAATCTTTTCCAGCAGGAAACGCTCCCATCTCACCCCTGGCAGGCAGAGATCCCGCGGGATCTCGGCCCGGAGCTGCTGCTCCCAGAACTGAAGTGAATCAGACCAGAGCCCAGGACTGGTTTCCAGAATTTGGCTTTACTTCGCAGTACAGAAATCATTTGGAGCCTTCAGGAGACACGAGAAGCACAGGCTCTGTCATGCCGATACCGCAGCGCCGTTTGGTCCATCCGAGAAGCCACCAGGGGACAGAAAATACTTCCACATCTTGCCTGCTCTGTAATTTGTTCTCTCAATTTTATTAAGATTAAAACACAAAGGAGCCTTAGGCACAGCTGTGTCCCAACCGATGTAAACAGGTTTAGAAGCTTAAGTGGAGGTTAAGTTCTGTGCCCAGAACGAAGCCAACATTTGCTGCTACAATAGGTGTGGGCTTTGTCCATGATACAACTTTGCCACAGAGTTAAGATTGATGGGAGAGACTTTAGGGATGCTGTCCACAATAATGGAGTGCTCAGTTTCTATTTTCCTTGATATCAGGTTTGAGTGACATCAGCGTCACATCTACGAGCTCACCAGAAGCACAGGATTGTGAAGGATGTTTTTACAAATGATTAAAAAGACAAGGTAAGACACAGCTGTCAATGAGTTATTTCAAATCTGCACCCACGTCTACGTCTGCAAAAATAATAATAATAATATTAAGTTCAGTCTGCCTTTCGCTTACGAGGTTAGTCAGGAAATCAGTCAGGAATTTGCCAGATTCTGGACAGCAGCCCTACTAGAATGAAATAATTAACACATGATATCCAAAAAGGGAACATTACCAGTGCAGTACTCTTCAATCTCTCAGAGATGGGATTACAAAAGCAGGCCTTACAATATTGAATTTCGTACAGTGTTCATTAAGTTCCTTATATATTCATATTAGCCGATTTAAATTTCTCCTAATTAGAGACTCTCATTACTGCTGCTCCTCCTCCCCGTAGATGTCGTTTTTCTTGCGTTTCATCTCCTCAAAGTCGAACTCTGACCCCATCATCCTCTTATAAATATCTTTGATGTCGTCGCACGTCGTCTCAAAGTGGGTGGTGGCGTCGTAGGTGCGCGAGATGAAGATCTGGAAGCAGAAGCAGCATTGGAGCCCCGAGCTGCAGCCTCTCCCCTCCCAGCCCAGCTCAGCCCTCACTCACCTGGCTCTCAGTTCCCAGGTCGGTCGGTGCAAACAGGTCACTGATGCTCACAAACCTGGAAAAGGGAGAGAAGAAAGGTTCAGGATGGTTTTAGAGCAGGAATGGCTCGATCCAAGGGCATCGCTCAAGGTGCTGAGGAAACTCTCAGCAGCTCTTGGCAGCCAAACGGCTCCAGCTCTCCCAGCAGAGCAGGGAGCAGGGCTTGCTGAGGACTCACTTCTGCTCAATGGGCTCCAAGAGGTCCAAGGCCGGCTTGATCTCTTTCTCCGGATCCGCAGTCTCCACGGTGGTGCTGGCAATGGCGATGTACTTGCCCTGCGCCGCCACGTTGTGAGCAGAGGAGATCATGCACACGTAGATATCTGGGGGGACAGGGCACAGCTGCATCCCAAAACCTCCTCCAGCCTCATCCCAAAACCTCCTCCAGCCTCATCCCAAAACCTCCTCCAGCCTCATCCCAAAAACCTCCTCCAGCCTCATCCCAAAACCTCCTCCAGCCTCTTCCTGCTGCCCTGACACTCGGCACACCCCCTGGATTCTTTAGAGAACCTGGAATGAGTCCCATCCTTGCCCTAGGTGCTCTCATCTCCTGGTTGAGGGGCCTGGACATGGGAGATCTCCAAAGCTCTGTTTCCCACGGCTCTGACGGTTCCTGAAATCCAGTGGGGTTCCCCGTGCTCCGTTTCAGGCAGAAGCAGCACCTCCCCTCCTGCACACAGCCCTCACCCCCTCCCAGACACCCCACACCCCTCACCCACCTCTCCCATCTGGGGCAGTTCCTGCCGCAGGTTCCTCACAAGGTTTTCCGACCACAGGCTCCTCCCACCTCCCCCAACGCTGCTCTGAACTGAAGCCCAGCTTTGCTGGGGCCCAAACATTCCTGGACAGGGCCACGCAGGGTCCATCTCCCCGTGTGATCCACAGCTCACGCGCAGAGAGGCCGGTAAACAACCACTGCCTCAGCCCACGTGGTGAGAGCAGCTGGGCACACACCTGATTTCCGGTTGACCTGGTTCTGTGGAATGATGATCTGGCACGAGTTGGCATCGTTCGTGTTCTTGATGGGGTGGCTCAGGATGCAGATTACCCGGATCACCTGGCCCACCTTCGTCACGCGGTCCGACACGTAGCTGGGGTCGCAGATGAGCTGTTTGCAGCGAGCCACCTGAGCACAAACAGGGAAAAATCACCCAGTTCACATCAAAAATCTTTTTTTTCGTAATAATTTAATATTTGATCAATCTGAAGCCTCCAGGCCGCACACACTTTGGTCTCTAGCATGGATTGTCACGTCTGCTCCTGGCCAGGACACGTCATTCCCACCCCAAGGGACACGTTATCCCACCAGCAAGTGCTGTGCTGTCCCGTGAGTGCCCGCTCCAGTCAGGAGCACGTTCAGAGCTTCCAAGCAGCCTGCAGCATTCCCAGTTTTATCCAGCCAGGTGGAGGAGAAGCTGCGGGAAGGCCACGTGCCAGGTTTCAGAGCAGCTAAAAATGCCAAGGGCAGAATTGGTTCCAGGTTAGACACGAGGAACAGCTCCCTTCCAGCTCACCCAGCCTGATTTATTCACTGCCAGCCCATGGAGACTCCATCCCAACTCCTGGAGCAGGGACGCTGCAATGAACTCCAGCCATCAGGACATTGTGTCTTCAGCGAGCTGGCCCAGGGACGACAGCCCCGGCCCAGCAGGTTTGGCCCTTGGGCTTAGAAAAGGTTTTTCTCTGTGTTTTTTCTGATCAAACCCAAAACATCTGCATTCTGAGGGGCGGATGTGGGGTGGGGAGCCGGGAAGGATGGGAAGGGATCGTACCTCCCCCTCGGACTTGACCCCGACCACTTTGCCGTTCTCTATGACGATCTCCTCGATGGGCTTGTTGAGCATGTAGGTGCCTCCATAGATCGCACTGAGCCTGCAGCAGGAAAATCCCTTCAGCACCTCCATGGCTGGACTGTAACAGCCCTTCCACCCCTGTTCCACTCAGGAAAACCCAGCCTCAGACTTCAACCTCCTCAAAATCCGCTGCTTAAACACAACGGGTAAACACTCTGCAGACAGGATCTCTGAGCAAATCCAGCGGTAAACACACCCCAAAGAAGGAATCTCACGTGGAGGAATCACCTCTTCCTTAGGAAGTGAGAGAACCACTAAGGACCTCAGTATTTTTATACAGCATCACATCCTGGAAGCTCAAGCACTGACTCCACACATCCACCACCCACACATCCACCTCCACACATCCACCTCCCACACATCCACCTCCACACATCCACCTCCACACATCCACCTCCACACATCCACCTCCACACATCCAACTCCACGCATCCACCTCCACGCATCCACCACCCACACATCCACCACCCACACATCCAACACCCACACACCCACCTCCACACATCCACCTCCACACAACCACCACCCACACCTCCACCTCCACACATCCACCTCCACACACCCACCACCCACACATCCACCTCCACACACCCACCTCCACGCATCCACCTCCCACACATCCACCTCCACACATCCACCTCCACACATCCACCTCCACACATCCACCTCCCACACATCCACCTCCACGCATCCACCACCCACGCATCCACCTCCCACGCATCCACCTCCACGCATCCACCTCCACGCATCCACCTCCACACATCCACCACCCACACATCCAACACCACACATCCAACACCCACGCATCCACCTCCCACGCATCCACCTCCCACGCATCCACCTCCACACATCCACCTCCATACACCCACCTCCACGCATCCACCTCCACACATCCACCTCCACGCATCCACCTCCACGCATCCACCTCCACGCATCCACCTCCACGCATCCACCTCCACGCATCCACCTCCCACGCATCCACCACCCACGCATCCACCTCCACGCATCCACCTCCACGCATCCACCACCCACACATCCACCACCCACACATCCAACACCCACACACCCACCTCCACGCATCCACCTCCACGCATCCACCACCCACACATCCACCTCCACGCATCCACCTCCACGCATCCACCTCCACGCATCCACCACCCACACATCCACCTCCACGCATCCACCACCCACACATCCACCTCCACGCATCCACCTCCACGCATCCACCACCCACACATCCACCTCCACGCATCCACCTCCACGCATCCACCTCCACGCATCCACCACCCACGCATCCACCTCCACGCATCCACCACCCACGCATCCACCTCCCACGCATCCACCACCCACGCATCCACCTCCACGCATCCACCACCCACGCATCCACCTCCCACGCATCCACCACCCACGCATCCACCTCCCACGCATCCACCTCCACGCATCCACCTCCACACATCCACCACCCACACATCCAACACCACACATCCAACACCCACGCATCCACCTCCCACGCATCCACCTCCACACATCCACCTCCATACACCCACCTCCACGCATCCACCTCCCACACATCCACCTCCACACATCCACCATCCACACATCCACCACCCACACATCCACCTCCACACCCCCCTGGAGGAAATCTGGAGACAAAGCCAAGTGCTCACCGTGCAAATCCCTGGGGCAGCTCTCCAAGGCCATAGAGGGGGTACAGGTAGGGGCTTTTCCCGTATCGAGCCAGTGACTCGCTGTACAGCTTAATCCTGTTGATTGTTTCTTGGCAGGGTTGATCTAGATAGCTGGGAAGGACAGTTAGACCATTTGGGATGGTTCCCAAGCCAAGACTTCCAGCAGAATACACCCAGAGAGCAAAACATTGACGTCCTGTGAAGTTTCTTCCCCACCCTCCAGCTGCTCCTGGCAGTGCTTCCCTGAGAGTTCCCTTTTAGGAGCACTCGGTGTCACAAGTTTTACTCAGGAACCCTCAAAGTTTAAAATAACCAATCAATCCCATCATGACCCCAAATGCTGGGATTTGGGGGAGCAACTGACCCCACTTACTCGTCAGTCCTGTAGAGAGCGAGGGCATGGCCTGTGAAGTCAATGACATCTTGGCCCAGGTCAAACTTCTTGTACACATCCCTCATGGTGGTTTTCTTGGGATCCACGCCCTCGAAGGTCCGCGGGTCGTTCTCGTCGAAGTTGGCCACGTACACCAGGAATTTCCTGAACCGGCGCTTCTCGAACAAACCCATTAAGCCTAAAACCAAGGTTTGGTCAGAATTCAGCAGATCCTCGGTGGCTTTTGTGGCTTTTCCATTGCCGCAGAGTATCAGCAGTGGGTAAGGACCGCTGAGTGTTCAAATATGGGATGGTTTGGGTTGGAAGGGGTCTTAAAGGTCATTAGTTCCAACCCCACGGGCAGGGACACCTTCCACTGTCCCAGGGTGCTCCAAGTCCCAATGTCCAACCCAACCTTGGACACTTCCAGGGATCCAGGGGCAGCCACAGCTGCTCTGGGAATTCCAGCCCAGCCCCTCTCCACCCTCCCAGCCAGGAATTCCTTCCCAAGATCCCATCTAACCCTGCCCTCCTTCAGCCTAAGGCCATTCCCCTTTGTCCTGTCCCTCAAACCCCAAACACGAGGCTGCACAAGGCACCATTTATGCACCTGAATTCTCCACAAATTGCAGAAACAAGACTGGACATGAGGGCAGAGGCCGCACCTCCACTCCTGCCAGGATGAGTCTCTTGGAGACCATACAGGGCCAAACTGAAGGAATTCCTGATTCCTTCAGCAAACAGGAATATCTGCCATGAGGAAGGCTCAGACCTACAGATCTGGGGCCTTAACTGCAGGAGTCACTTTATCAGAGGTGCTGCTGAACACATCCCACGTCTGGAGCTAATGGAATGCCCTCGAGATCCTAATGGATTTCACCACACTATTATTAGTTTTATTTGAAGAGTGACATTTAAGTAGGCAACAATTAAGGTTTGAGGTGCCACACGTTGGAATTAGTCATCCCAATCTGCCTGTAATGTTTTTCACACACGCAATTCCAACACGGACCCGACATCAAATATTTATGGCAGAGCTGGGAGCACGAGCCCCAAATGTAAGCTCCTGAGGAAGGAAAATCCTGCCAGGTTCTCACCAGAACCTCACAGAACAGGCAGCTCGGAAGCTCCAAGAAAACAGGGCTCAGGAAGCCCAAGGCCCACACTGCAAGTGGTGTTTGAAGTCAAAGAGGTGCAGGAGAACCCTGAGGATGCTCCTTGCATCAAGAATATCCCAAGGGATGGGTTTTGCCTCTTTTTAGGGGATTCAGAGGGAACAAATAAGGTGCAGCTACTCACTGGAGGCCAAAGCTTCTGCCTCAGTGGAAGGAACTTTGTAGATCTTTCCTCCCTTGTAGACGAAGCTCCCCTCGATCACCTTGAAGTCCAAGTAACGAGTGACTTCTGTGTAGAGCAGCATCTTTACCAACTGACCTGGAAGGGGGTATGGCACAGTCAAACGAGGACACAGCAGCTCCCAAGGCACCACGACAAACCCTTCCCCAGCAGCACCACATTCAATTCCCAGATAAGCTGGGACTAAAGCAACCAAGCCTTGGCTGAGATCTATCAATTCTTCCACTGCAGCAGCCCTGAGCCAGGCACTGCACAATCCATCCATCCCCTCGTGCTCCAGGATGAGATTCCAGCAGCCACTGGTTGGTTTTAGGCAAAGGGAGCTGCCCCTTCACTGATAGTGGGTTTGGTCTAGGCCAGTCCCAGTACTGGAACACACAGATTCAAGGATAAGGATTTGTAAGGAATGACAGTGCCTGTCCCGTTCCAGCACCCAGCACTAGCCCAGGCTGAGCTTACAAGGAATACCTGGGAGCTCAGGATCACTCACCATTAGCCATAAGGAATTTCGGAATGAGGTCCACGTTCCAGTCTCTTCCCCGCCCCATAGATTCTGGTGGAGTTCCCGGGAGATTAAACCTTTTGTAGAGCTTTGCAGAGAGAATACAGAACTTATTATAGCCCAGGAAATGTGTCTGGGTGTCATTCCTCCCACACATGTACACACTTTCCACCCCCACAGCTCCAGGCTGAACACAAGCTCTTCAGAGCCAGCTTTTGGCTGGAGTTTGAGCTCCACGTTGAGTTTGGAACACACAGACACATCCAGTGAATTGTTACAGTAAGAAGCAGGCAGTGTAATTCTGCTCATCCAGGCCTTCTCTATCCAAGGCTTAAGGATTTGGGAATTTTTTGAACCTGATGAACTGTTTAACAGGACATTCCTTAGTCAAATTTACAATTTAGCTGAAGAGTTTTAACATCCAGTTGTAACAGCTCTGGAATGCTCTGTGCTCAGATCCCAGCTGGGAATTACAGCAAACAAGCACAATCTACCAACTACAAACACCCCCACTGTATCTGGGGAGGAAGGGCCATAAAACTTCCTCACTCAAAGGAAACCCTCGGAGTTATTAATTTGAAGCCACCCTAAGGCTAACTGGGAATAAATCCCCTTTATGTGCCCAGGAAGGACACAGGGGATGGGTCTCTCCACACTTACATCTTCCAGGGGTGTAATGGATGCACTTTCCCCTCCATAGTACGAGTTACGATCCATGTGAAGGACTTTCTTTCCATTCACTGACATGATCCCGGAGAGGATGCATTCCTGCAGGAAGGAAAGGATGCAAAGGACAGGTGAGCTGCACTGGAGCCTCCTCCTTCCCATTTTTCCTAAGGAAGAGCATGTTCAGACAGCTCCATTTGCAGGTAGCTGCACAGCCCTCTGAAAACAAGCACAGCAGTTGCCTCATTCCACAATTCAGGCACCTCTTAGAGGCAGATTAACCCCTTAATAAATTTACTGTCTGCTCTGGGCAAGCTACACAACCACCACCTATCATGACTTCCCAGAAGAATTTTTGGGAATTCCGTGCATGTGAGCTAGACTAGGAAAATCTGTCCTCTAAGCCACCAGCTATCAGCTTAAGGATGTCCACAGAGAGGCAGGAGGAGCATGAAATCTTACCTGGACTTCAATGAGCCTCCTCAAAACCTCAATTATTAATATTTGCCACACTGGGACACTCAAGAGAATCAACAGCTTCTCTTAGAGAGCAGCATAAAGAATAAATGAAGGCATGTGGGTGCTTCATCAGCTCAGCTTTGCTTTCCTCGCTCTGTCCCCACTGAGAGTGCCTGGAGCAGCAGATCAGCTGCTGTGTCTGACTGCAGCACCAAGAGGCTGAGCCTCACCGCAGAGCACACACAGCCTGCAGAACCAGCTCAGGGCTTGCACAACTAAATCCCCATTAAAACACGACTTTGCACCGGCTCTAGCATTCCCCAGCCAAAGAGCTTAACAAAAACTTGAATGTTTGCGTGATTAGGACAGCTTATCTTGGAGGTTTTACTGATCTTGCTCTGCCTCAGCTCCCTCCAGCAGCAGAATTATGTCTGCACTGAGCTCTCATTCAGCATCACGATCTCACTGGGAGGTCCTGGCCACATCTCACATTATGGGTGGGGTTTGGAGCAAGCTGCAACAGTGGAAGTGTCCCAACCATGACAGGATGGTTTTTAAGGTCTCTTCCGACCCAAACCATTCCACGATTCTATGATCACCTTTCATTCAGTTCGTAAACCCTCATCCAGCTGCTGACAGATGCCACCACTGCACATCTGTTTATCCAGGCAGCCTGGCCCTCCTGCAGAGATCTGTGGCTCCATGAGATCCTTCCTGTTTACTCCACAAGCACCTCAGTCAGGACTCTCCTCCTGTGTCACTTCCCCCTCCTGTGGAGCGCAGGAGGTTTATTTCCAACTCCGAACTGACCCATGCAGGTGTCAGTCAGGAAAACCACAAACACCAGGAGTTTCCCACTGTGTATTGTTTGTGTAAATCCTAACTCCAGTCAATCCTCGGTGTAAAGGAAGCTGTAAAATCAACTTCCCCAGCCAAGGCAGCTCTCAGGGGGTTGTTTTGTGCTGAAGGTCAGACATCTGTAGGTGCAGGGATCTCTGGCAGGGATCGCTGCCTGAGGATTTGCTGTTCTGGTGCTTCCAGGTGGCAACGGAAAATTCTCCATTGGGATAGCAGGGCACTGCTGGCCAGTCTGTCACCCACCAGGATGTCACCGAAATCCAGCCAAGGACCTGAGGAGCAAAGCTGGAGCTGCCTCGTGGACAGCAAGGACGCTCTGAATTCAATCCCTGAAGTCATGGAAGATTTCCAGCACGGTGCCCACAAGGCTTCATGATCACCACGTGGATCCTGAATAGTGAGCCACAGTGCTTCCCACAAAAGCTCTCCATGATCCATCAGCTGCTCCTTCCAGCACTGTACCATCCTTCCAAGGATCCTACAAGGTCCCTCCTTTTCCCCACACGGGCTGGAGCAAGCAGAGACCCTCACAGCAGATACAGCTACACCAAAACCTGTGTGAAGTCACTACTCAAGGCCTACAACGCTGAGTAACCACAGGAGTGAAAGTGGTTGCACAGTGTCAGCTACAGCGTTAATGATTAACCACACCCAACATGGGACTGTCACACAAAGGGCACCATCACCAACCAGTTAAATTCACAGAGCTCTGTGGTTGCACTCCTTGCTCTACCCTGTGATTTATCCCCCCTGGAACATCTCCCAAAAGCCTGGCTCACCAGCTCAGCCAGATGGTGGCACAGGACTGCAAGTGTCCATGCTGGAGCTGAGCCACAAGGAAGCCAACCAGGATTTCACAACTAAATAAGTATCAAAAGGAGGGATGGAGCTACAGTAAAAGCAGCACAAGTTACATCCACTGGTCTGGATGTCAGCTGATTTCAGTCTCCCATTTAACTTCAAAGCATTCCTTGCTCTGTATTCCCAGAAGAGTGTGCATCCCTTCCCCAGGCCCAAGCTACCAGCGTCCCCTGGAGTGAATTCGGGCACCAGCAGAAGATATAAGAGGCCTTAAGTACCTCTTCAATCTTCTTTCACACCCATTAAACACTGCTATTTAATCCAAGGCTCATTGAACACGTCCCTTCCATCAGGCAGGCTCCTGCCAGGCCCCGGAGCGCTGAAATCCCGCACAGGCCTTTCAGGGCACTTCCCTCTGCAGCCATGATGGCCATAAAGCACACGGAATGCACAATGGATTTATCCTCCCAGCTCAGCAATTCCTTTGGATGCCATGCTGGCTGCATCCGCTGGGCCATGACCGGGAACCTCTCGATGTGTTAGAGTGTCATTTGGGTCAGGGAGCGAGGAAAACAAACAGCCTGCGCTGATAAGGGGAGGGCTGGGAAGAGTTCAGAGTGCAAATAAAAAAGGGGAAGCGTCAGAGTTCAAATCTGTGCATTTTTTGCTGTTTTATAAACGTCGCCATCACCAAACAGGAACAAGGAGCAGCTGCTGACAGCAGCACCAGGACACAGCAGGGAGAGCTCCGGGTATCCAGCCGGGATGCGACAGAGTCCTCATGCAAATTGCAGTCACGCTGCTACTACAATCCACTGCCTCAGCCAGTTCAGGTTACGAGGCTCCCAGGAGCTCATTGTGCTGCTGAATGGACAGAGCAAGTCTGAGCATGATCGATGTCGTCTGCAGCAACGCTCGGCCACTGCAAATGGCCGGAGAACCAGGGAGGAACCAGCATTGGGAATGTGGAGAAGCACGTCCAGTGTGAATCCATGAAAATAAAAACACAGAGGAACTTGGAGGTATCGGTGTTTCCGTGCTTGCTTAAGACGCATCAGCTCTTCCCTGGCATGCAGGAGCTGGTCATGACTAGACCTTGTGCATGCAGAAGCCTTGAGGAATGGAGGGAAGCAAGGAGGTTTCCATGGACTTTCTCCAAGTAGGGCGGCAGTTCAGAAGGGCTCAGACAGCCCGATGGAAACTCGAGCCAGCGTTGGTCCTGTAACGGCGCCGAGGGGAGGATTGGGCACTAAGCATTGAGCAAAATCCCTTCGGCTTCGGGAACGGGCTCTGGCACCGTGAGGCTCTTTCTTCGAAAGACAGGGCCGGGCTGTGGCCAGCGAGAGTCACAGAAGGGCTGGGCTTGGAAGGGACCTCTGGAGAGCCTTGGTCCAACCCCCTGCCTAGGCAGGGTCACCTGGGGCAGGTGACACAGGCAATTCCAGCTCTCACCGCCTGACCCAAAGCTCTGCTCATCCTACAAACTGCAAAAACACCTCCTCACAGCACTGGAACAATCCTTGCTGCTACTTGAGGATGATGCAAGGGACAGTGATGCTCCACTTGGTCCTCACAGTCACTCTGAGGGTCTTTAGGCAACAAGGCCTGGGCCTATGTGACCAAATAGATCCTGAACCAATGAGTTTGGCTCCTCTGCTCCTACAGAAAGTGAATCTGTAACTTTGTGATGGATTTAAATAGATTTAACACGGGGAGGCAGCTGGCAGGTAAGAAGCTTAGTTCAGCCTGCAAAGAGTGAAACCTCAGCAGGAACAGAGCATTCACCTACTGGGGCTGAACTGGAGGGTTTAATTATCCCCAAAATTTGTGGAAAATAACTTTGTAGAAGCACAGAGGGCAGACAACAGAGCCTGTCACCGGGCACAACATCCTGCTCCTAAATAACCCAGTGAGGAAGTACCGAGCCACTTCCACACCAGAGAAGTGGAAATTATGGTGAACTGAAAAGAGAGGTGTGAAAATACAACCACGAGTTCTCCAGCCTGTGATCACTGCACCAGATTAAAAACGAGTTTGTGCAGTAGGTCTGCAGGAAGATGATCCCTAATCTGCAACACACGACGCACATGGCAAGCCTAAGCCCAGGACCTTAAAGCTATTAAGGCTCCAGCTACTTGGAGAAGCCATTCCCACCAGGAATAAGGCAGCTGGAAGATCTACCAGCTCTCATGCAGCCAGACCCACCAGGGCCTTGCAAACACTGGCACCTCACACTGATCGATGCAGGAGGGAGCAGGAGGAGCCATGGAGTTCATTACACCTGGTGGAAGTTTCAGGGCTTGTAGCAGCAGCAATTCAGGATTATTTTTCCCCACAGAGCTGACACATCTCTATGAGCTGGCACTGCAACGGGGTCTCTGATTAGCACACAGAAGGGAAAAACTGAAATAGTTTGAGTGCCAGTAATCCCAGTCCTAAAGCTGCCTTAGTCCTTCATTACTGGTTGAGGAAGAGATTAACACCTGAAATATTCATGTTGCACTTCCAGATCCATCCCAGAGGAATTTACACGTGCACTCATGGAGCCCCACAACCGTGAATGACCACTACAATGGATGTATTTGTGCTCTTTTACAAAGCCTCCAGCGACTCCTTCTTCCTCTTTAAACCAACAACAGAATTTTCCTTCAGAAAGAGGAAAAAAACCCCTCCAGATCAGCAGCAGAGACACAACCTCAGAGCTACAACAGGGGCCTGATGGGGCTCCAGCAGCAGAATCCACTTGTGCCAGGACCAGCTTGGAGGAAGGGATGGTTGCAAACCTCACCAGAACTTCCATGACAGCTCCTTTGGAAAAGGAAAGGAACAACTGGATGTGTTTCCAGCTCCTTTTCCTCAGGAAGCCTGACTGTGCCAGCACTGGTACCAAAGCTGGAAGAGCAACCTCCAAGCTTCATCTGACTGCAGAGGAGTCCTTTAGCCCAGCCTGATCCAGCTCCGCTCCGACACCACTCGCCAGCCACAATGGTTGAGCCAACACCAGGAATTTTAGGATGGCTGCACCAGCACCTCTGGTTTCCATTCTTCTCCACATGAGCTGCTCAAGACAAAATGAAGTCCACCCTAATTGGTATTTCAGAGGGAAAGCCAGCACGCCAGAAGCAAAATACGAGCTCCTGGATATTCCCAGGCTCTGGAGTTTGGTCAGCACACCTTAAAATACGGCCCTAATTTATTCCTTTTAACTCAACTGCTGCTCATTAGCAGGAGCTTGTCTTAAAAGGGATTTCACAAGAGGCCTTTTGTCAAATTTACACTGGCATTTGTCAGTTTGAGATTAAGCCCCCATGTTCGCCAACTTGATACCCTGCTCACACTAAAGCATAAATTAACATTTTAATGGAGCTCGGATCTATTGGAGGCCCCTTCACTACAAGCTCATTATACTTCACCTCCCCAAAAGTCCCTTTCCCTGCTTTGCTGAGCCAAGGGCAGGCTTTAGGACAGAATCCAGCTTTCCCTATCAAAGGGAAGAAGCTTTTTCCTCCTAAGCCATTCCTCCACCTCAAAGGAAGAGCCCTGAAAGGAATGAAAGCAACTGGGAAAGTCTGGTGTCCCCTCCAGCAGCAGCTGGGAAGACGCTCCCACACTTTACACATTTCCTTTGTGCCACGTTCCAGGTTTGTTACCCTTCTTCCCAAACCCAAAGGGGGGGGATGATAATCCAGCTCTGCCTTCGGTGGGGTCCTGTGTCAGCAGCCACGATGCCTCTGGCAGCCCCGTCAATCACAGCGCCCAAACCACAGGAGGAAACGCGTGGATTTCAATTTAATCACCGTCACCAGGGAAAGTGGGGGAAATCCCTCGCGGCCAACCCCAAAGAGATCCCTTTGTCCAGCCACCTTTCCCCACTAACAGGAGGGAACAAAAGCAGGAAAGGCCGTTTCACAAGGAGGAAAACCTCTCCACCATATTGGATTTTCTTCCCCCCTTCTCCAAACAATGCCTCGTATTTGTAACCTGCAATCCGCCCTCCCGTGGCATCTCCCGGCCTCCAGGGATGCAGGAACCGGGAGGAATCCTCCCGCAAACCTCCCGGGCAGCGGCACTGCCATGTTTTTTTTCGCCGGGGCTGCCTGCGGTGCGGGCTGCATCCTCCACAATAGGACAAAGCCCCACCAGGGCTCATCCCCCTCCCTCCGCCGCACCCCCATCAGCTGTCAGCTTTCCTTAGGGATCACCGGGATGCAGCGACATCGCAGGAAAGGGGATTTTTTTTGGCGGGGGTGGGGGGGGAATAAGGGAAATTTGACAGGCTCGCCAGCCTCCCATCCCCCTCCTGCTGCAGTCAGGGCTGGATGGAGCCGAAGGCTGCAAAGGCGGAGCGGGAATGGGGATGGGGAGGGGGGGGATAACCACGGCTGCCTCCACCCTGCACGGACCTGCAGCCACGTTAGGTTTGTGGTACGGGGGGGGCGGGGAGGAGATGTGCGAAGGGAAAAAATTTGATAATAATTTAAACAATAAATAAAAGGCGATAAATCCCCGCCGGTGTTTTGTTGTCCGAGTCTCCCCACGCCCTCCGTCCGCAAAACAACCGCATTTCCTGGGGGCCCCTGGGAGCTGGGGGGGATCGGGGACGACGGGGGTGTATCTAAACACGAGGAGATGTTAAAATCACACAAAAACCCCACCCGGGGGTCCGGGGGTCCAGTTAGGGATGGGGGGAAGGATCCAGGGTGCGGATGGGATTGGAGCTGGGGGGTGCTGTGAGAATTAATGATGGGGAAATGACCATGGGGTCCCCCGGGGGGGTCACACACACCAGACCCCCGGGGTAATGTTGAGGGGCGGAGGGGGGAGGATCCCAGGCTGGGCTGGAGATGAATGGGGAAGGATCCAGGGTGGGGGTGGGACTGAAGCCGGGGGGCTGCTGTGGTAATTAATGACGGAAGAAAGCACCCAGGGGTCCCCAGGAGGGTCACACACACCAGATCCCCGGTAATACTGGAGATGGGGGCGGGGGGGAAGCACCCAGACAGAGTGGGGGGGGCTACAATGGACAGGTGACAGCTGAAAAAAACGACCTGAATGGGGTGAGAGGGGTGATGATCAGGTGAGAGATTGAGGACGGGACCGCACACCCGGGGGAGGGGATAAAGACCCGAGTGCCCGAGGCGGGGGGGGGGGAGCTCAAACCCAGGCTGGGGGGGACGATCAGGTGATAGACGGGCAAAAGGACAGCGGCGCCGGGATGGGTGAGGGATGGGGAAGGGGATCAGCCGCAGGAGCCGGGGGATGGCGAGGGGGGGGCGGCGGGGCGGGGCAGGGCGGCGGCCGCCCGCAGCAGGCCCGAGGCGCGGACGAGCAGCGGCTGCTCCTCACCGTGAGGCCGGTGCCCAGCACGATCACGTCGTACTCCTCATTCATGGCGGCGCGCGGTGTCTCGGGGGTCTCTCGGCCGGGGCTGAAGCGAACCGGGCGCTACGCGGGGGCCGCGAGAACGCGAGAAAATGGAGCCTCCGCCGTGAGGGGACCGCGCCGGGAGGGCGGGGCCGGAGCACCTGCGCCCCGCCCACGCGCCTGCCAATCACAGTCCCATACGCCACGCCATTGGCTGGAGGGGCCGTCACTCAAAGGGCGGGCGCGCTGCGCGCGCGAGCGGCGCTGCCACCGTGGTGGGGGCGCGGCGCGCATGCGCAGTCCCAGCGCCGCCCCTACGGACTCGGACTGCTCCGAGGGGGGATCCTTTATTGGGGGGGGGGGGGGGTCCTAAATTTGGGGGTGTTCCTTAATTGATGGGGGGTCCTCAATTTGGGGGGCTCCTTTATTTACTTGGGGAGATCCTCAGTTTAGGGAGCCTTTAATTTGGGGGGTCCTTAACTTGGAGGGTCCTTTGTTTAGGGAGAGTCCTCATTTTGGGGGAGTCCTGTATTTGGGGTGGTCTCAGTTTGGGGGGGGTCCTTTAATTGGGGTTGGTCCTCAGTTTTGATGGGCCCTCAATTTGGGGGTCTCCTCAGTTTAGGGAAGTTCCTCCATTTGGAGGGGGGTCCTTTATTTGGGGACAGAACTCGGTTTGGGGGTCCTCAGTTTTGGGGGGGGGCTCCTGAATTTGGGGGGTTCCTCTGTTTAGGGAGTTCATCAGTTTTGGGGAAGGTCCCTCCATTTAGGGGGTCCTCAGTTTGGGGGGTTTTCCTCAATTTAGGGGAGGGTCCTCTGTTTGGGGGGGGTCTTAATTTTGGGGGTCCTCTCTTTAGTGGGGGGTACAATTTAAGGGGCTCCTCTGTTTGGGGGAGGTCCCGTATTTGGGGATCCTTAATTTAATGGGGTCCTCAATTTGGGGACCTTAATATAAATATTAATATTTTAGCTTCCTTAATACTGGGGAGGCTCTCGATTTAGGGGGGGTCCTCTGGGGAGCATCCTCAATCTGGGGGGCTCTTCAGTTTGGGGGGGTTGTCCTCAATTTACGGGGGTTCTCAATTTTGGGAGCTGCTTAAATTAGGGGGGGGTGGTCAAGGGTCCTTAAATTAAGGGGTTCCTCAATTTAGGGGGGGTTTAATTGGACCCCACACAGGAGGACCCCCCCCCCCAATCCCTCCACATCCGGTGCTTTCCCATCCCATCGTAGGCATCCCGTGAAGCACTTTTAATGAGAAATTTGCTAATTACCCCAACAAACAGCCAGCATTAGGGTGCATTCCTACTTCCCAAACTCCACTTTCACTTCTCCCCCATGGCACCTCCCACATTTCCCCCCTTTCCACCCCAAAACGCGAGGCTTTTCCTCTCGCCCCGGTGCGGAAAATCCCACGCGTTTTCCAGAAGATTGGAGCTTTTCCTTGCGTTTCGGGGTTGTTTTTTTTTAAATCCTCACCACCAGCCCATCTCCACTTCCTCGTGGGAGGCAGGAATTTCCCGGCTGAGGGCTGGGATGGCACCCCATGGATCAGAATCCCGGGAAGGAGCACGTAGGCAGCGGGCACGGCGAAGCCGCTTATGGCTGCCGTGGATTAGGCACCCGTGGGGGCTTAAGGCATCTTAGTCTGATCCCAGGGCTGTGGATATCCCTGTGGAAGCACTGGGAATGATGGAGAAGCTCCCAAAATCCCGCCCGTGGTGGCTCGGAATGGGAGCAAAGCCCTTGCTTGGAAATGATTTGGGGATTTGGAGGAGGAAAGGTTGGAGAGGTGGGTGGTGATCCACAGGGATGCCCCGTTCTCGGTGGCCACGGGGCAGGTACGGGATTCCAGGGAGGGATGGGAAGGGAAGGGAAGGGAAGGGAAGGGAAGGGAAGGGAAGGGAAGGGAAGGGAAGGGAAGGGAAGGGAAGGGAAGGGAAGGGAAGGGAAGGGAAGGGAAGGGAAGGGAAGGGAAGGGAAGGGAAGGGAAGGGAAGGGAAGGGAAGGGAAGGGAAGGGAAGGGAAGGGAAGGGAAGGGAAGGGAAGGGAAGGGAAGGGAAGGGAAGGGAAGGGAAGGGAAGGGAAGGGAAGGGAAGGGAAGGGAAGGGAAGGGAAGGGAAGGGAAGGGAAGGGAAGGGAAGGGAAGGGAAGGGAAGGGAAGATAGGATTTCAGGAAAGAAGGATGGATGGATTCCAGGAAGGAAGGAAGGATGGATTCCAGGAAGGAAGGATGGATTCCAGGAAGGATTCCAGGAAGGAAGGGAGGATGGATGGGTGGATTCCAGGAAGGAAGGAAGGATGGATTCCAGGAAGGAAGGGAGGATGGATGGATGGATGGATGGATGGATGGATGGATGGATGGATGGATTCCAGGAAGGAAGGAAGGATTGACTCCAGGAAGGATTCCAGGAAGGAAGGAAGGAAGGACTGATTCCAGGAAGGAAGGAAGGATTGATTCCAGGAAGGATGGATTCCAGGAAGGATTCCAGGAAGGAAGGATCACTCTGCACCAGCCACCACCAGGAATTGCCACCGGGGACACACCCAGCTCAGCTGGGACAGGTGGTGGCACCTGCCGGGAGGATCCAAGGAATGCCTGTGTGGAGGTAGCTGGAGCTGGAATGTGGCCTGGATGAGGATGAGGATGAGCAGGAAGGTCTGGCTGTGGAAAAAGGGATTGCTGGTGATGCACCGTGGGCAGCAGGTCCTCAAGCTCTTGGATCATGTCCACCAGCAGCATTGGGACATCAGGACTGGGAAAGGACAGCCCGGGAGTGAATCCTTGTAATTCCCAGAGGAGTGGGAAGGCACATCCAAAGGGGATACACGAGCACCAAGCCAGGAAAAGCCCAGGAGAAGTGGTGGAGTCGCCATCCCTGGAGGGATTTCAAAGAATCCTGGATGTGGCACTTGGGGACCTGGGTTAGCTGTGCCGGGGGGAATGGCTGGACTCAGGGAGGGCTTTTCCAAGCTCAGTGATTCCAGGATTCTATGGGAAAAGCCCAGATGTGATGAGGAGCAATAGGTGCAGTCCCTCACCCTCAGGGCCATCCCAAGGAAAGCTGGAGAGGCCCCCTGGGCAGGAGTGTCCTGGTGCTTGGGGCTTTGGGGGAGGTGATGGTGCAACCACCAGGGAAAATCAGTTTTATTCCATTTTGATGCTCTGGGGTCCCCAACAGCAGGGCCTGGAGCTGCTGGAGAAAATCCAGAGGAATCCATGGAGCTGCTCCCAGGGCTGGAGCTCCTCTGCTCTGGAGCCAGGCTGGGAGAGCTGGGGGTGCTCGCCTGGAGAAGGGAAGGATCCAGGGGGAGCTTCCAGCACATTCCAGGGCCTGAAGGGGCTCCAAGAGAGCTGCAGAGGGACTGGGGACAAGGGCTGGAGGGACAGGACACAGGGAATGGCTTCCCACTGGAAAAGGGGAGATTTGGGTGGGATCTTGGGAAGGAATTCCTGGCTGGGAGGGTGGGGAGGGGCTGGAATGGAATTCCCAGAGAAGCTGTGGCTGCCCCTGGATCCCTGGCAGTGTCCAAGGCCAGGTTGGACACTGGGGCTTGGAGCACCCTGGGACAGTGGAAGGTGTCCCTGCCCATGGAATGGGATCATCCTTAGGGTCCCTTCCCACCCAAAGCATTCCATGACTCCATGATTCCCTGCAGCTGCCAGGCCAGGAATGTTTGCCCCAGCGCCAAGGCCAGAAAAGGTGGAATAACAACAATTCCAGACCTTTGTGCTCCTGGGCTCTGCTCCAGCTCCACGAGGCCCAGAGCCCGGCTCCTGGGCTGCCTCCCCGGGGGCCACGGGAGCCATTCCCATGGGAATGCCATGGGAATGTGGCGGGATCCATTCCCATGGACACAAAGGGGTCCTGACTCCCCGCTCCTACCTCGGTGTGTGTAACACCAGCAAACCCAGCTGGGAAAATGGGAAGGGCTCTTCCCTCGGGTGAATTTTGCAGGAATAGAGCTGAATCCACGTTCCTTTTCCGACCCTCTGAAGGAGGAACGTTCCCCTCTGTGCTTTGAAGGTGTTTCCACGTTTTGAAGGAGTTTCCCTTTCCTGTTTCCATGGACATTTGGAAACATTCCCACTGCTTTCTCTCAGCCTCAGCAGCCACCCAAGCTCCTTAGCTGGGATATTGGGGGGACACAGCTATTCCATGGCTTATGAAAGTGATAAAAAGTGGGAACAAAGCAGCCCCTTGCCTTTACTGCTGGAGGGAAGCCAGAGCTGGATTTATGGAAGGATCCAGGATTTTTAGAGAAATGAAACCATTTCCTCACCCATCCAGGGGCTGGTCCAGCTCCCACCAAAATTCCTGCTGCAGGGATGGAAGGGGTGGGAATTTCCCGCTCAAACCCACCCATGGCTCAGGCAGAGCACGACTTAGCTCGTTCCCTTCCTGATCTTCCTGATTTTTAACATCTCCCATCCCCAAAAATAGAGGATTCCGTTCGTTTTGGAGCCTTGGCATTACAAATAGACGAGGCCAGGTCACTTTTCTACGGAATTTATAATTCCAGCTGCACAAACCCAACAGCTGCAGCTGCTCTTACCTTGCTGCATATTCCAGGCTTCCAAGAGCAGATTTTTTGGGGTTTTAAAGTTCATCAGTGCTGGGAATTGCCCAGCATTCCAGTCAGGAGTAACAAACACCTCCTTATTTTAGTCTGATCCAGATGTCCTCACAAGGTTGAGCTCCTACAATGGATTCCAGCAGGTTTTGGGATGAGCTCTGGGCTTGAAGAGTCTTTGTCCTACCCAAAGAGGTGGCAAAGCACAGCAATTTAAGGGATTAGTAGAGAGCAGGTCCATGAAGGGCTAGGAAATCAAAGATCCAGGTGGATCTTCTCCATCAGGATGTTCAGTGGGTGGAAATTCCCAGCAAAAGGCATGAGGATCGATCCCTGGAAGTGGCACTTTCCTTCCTTGGATGGTTCTGTTCCAGGGAGCTGCACCCTCAGAGGTTTGGATGTGGCAGGAGCCGCATGGGAAGAGAAGCTCAGCCCTGGAATTTGGAAGTGAAAGAAAATAAATTTACAATGATGGAATGGGATAAAAACATGGAATGGTTTGGGTGGGATGGGACCTTAAAGATCATCTCATTCCACCCCCTGCCCAGGCAGGAACACCTTCCACTATCCCACATTGCTCCAACCTGCCCCTGGACACTTCCAGGGATGGGGAAGCCACAACTTTTTTGGGAAAGCTGTGCCAGGGAAGAGCCCAGAGCCATCACCTCCATTATCTTTGGAGATAATCCTATTTCAAGTATTTCTCCTAAATCTGCTTCCCAAGTGCCAAGCTTGGCTCCTCTGCTCAATTTTGGGTAAAAATCCCAACATTTTCACCAGGCGTTTCCCTCAATCTGAACCTCGCGAAGGGATAACCGACGTACCACGTGGAAAAGGAGCAGGCTCCTCTTCTTCACGTGCCGACCTCTGCTCCCTGGAAAACCTGGATGACATCCGGCCTCCTGGCCAGCTGCTGTGCCAGCATTCCCATGGCATCCGGAGCATCCCGGAGTCCGGCACGGAGCAGGATCCGAGCGGCCTCCGCCCGCTGCCCGGCGCTGGCCGCGTGCAGGGCTGGGGGGACACAACGGGAGCTGGGGTCACCTCCTGGGCTTGGCTCATCCTGCTTTGGATGGAAACGGGATTCCCAGTGCAAATAAATAGAGGGAGGGTGAGAGAGGAGTTCTCCCAGTTGGAACACGCAGTGCGGTCATGGAATTACGGAGTGGTTGGGGTTGGGACAGAATCATGGAATTAAATTTGGGATCATCGAGTCCAACCCTAAAGATTACCCAGTTCCACCCTCCTGCCATGGGCAGGGACCTCCCACTATCCCAGGCTGCTCCAAGCCCTGTCCAACCTGGCCTTGGACCTTCCAGGGATCCAGGGGCAGCCACAGCTTCTCTGGGAATTCTATCCCAGGGCCTCCCCAGCCTCGCTGTAAAAAACCTTCCTTCCATCTAATCCAAATGATCCCTCTGGATAATCCACACAGATGCCTGATGTGGACGAGAAGCTTCCCAAGGACGCGGTGACCCAAACCCAGGAAAGGAGGAGCCACGGGAAAAAACATCCCAGGGCTGGATGAGCTCGGCAGAGCTCGGGTTCAGTCACTGAGGGGGCGGAGGGAGCGATGGCACCGCTGAAACGTGGCTTTAACCAAAGCCCAGCGCTGGGAAATTTGCCAATTTTGGCAATGGCTGAATCCCCTTAATTTTAATTTTAATTTGTTTTTGGGAGATGCTGATGCGAGAGCTGCCTCAGCCTTTCCCGCTGGGAATGCCGACTCTCCGGCATCGCTATAGCAACTCGAGTTACGTGCCAGCTCTCTGGTATGATTTGCTCATCAGCCATTTCCAGGCTGTTTGCTAAGGAATTGAGGCTGGAGAGCTCAATCCTTGTGTTTGTCCATCCAACCTGCTTCCAACAGGATCATTCCAGCCAAATTTCAGGGAGAGGAGGCAGCGTCGGAGCTCCTCAGGTGAAAAATAAGCAGGAAATTCCCAATTTGCATCATCTTTTCCCAAAGGGAAAAGCCCCAGCAGAAATTCCAGCGAGATGAAAGGCAGGGAATGCAAAATGCCCAAAAAACCCTGGGATGATCCGTCATGCTGCTCCCAGAGCAACTGTATCCATGGATTTGGTATCTCTGAGGCTGGGATGTGCTTATGGAAGCTCTCAGTGTCTCACAAAGCTTGGAAAAACAGCTTGGAATCCTCACCAGAACGGCCCTTCCCATCCTTGGCCTGGACGTCAGCACCGAGGGCCAGCAGGGTCTGGATGGTGTGTCCGTGTCCTTCCTGCAGAACGGGGAATTTGGGATCAGCTCTGCACTCGGAGCCGTCCCTGCCCTGCACCGGCACAGATTTGCTCTGCCCTGGTCGGACCTGGGGGTGCCGGGAGCTCCAGAGGATCTCGGAGCAGATGGAAGTCAGGGGCAGCTGCCCGGGGCAGGGAAGTTGGGATCCACGAGGCAGGGATTGCTCCAGCTGCTGTTATCCCATGGGAATGGGCCGGAAAGGTGCCACGAGGCAGCTTCCCGAAATCCCAGAATGGTTTGGGTTGGAAAAGACCTCAGATCCCATCTCAATCCCATCCCAATCCCATCCCAATCCATGGGCAGGGGCACTTCCACTGTCCCAGGGTGCTCCAAGCCCCAATGTCCAGCCTGGCCTTGGACACTCCCAGGGATCCAGGGGCAGCCACAGCTTCTCTGGGAATTCCAGCCCAGCCAGGAATTCCTTCCCAACATCCCACCCAAATTTCCCCTTTCCAGTGGGAAGCCATTCCCTGTGTCCTGTCCCTCCAGCCGTTGTCCCCAGTCCCTCTCCAGCTCTCCTGGAGCCCCTTCAGGCCCTGGAAGGAGCTCTGAGCTCTCCCCAACTTTGAGTTTCAAATCCCAGAGGATCTGGAGTTGCTTTTTCCAGGGTTATTCCAGCTCAGGGAGCAGAACCTGTTGCTGATCTGGGCTGTTGCTCATCTGCCTCCCTCAGGCACCGGCATTTCCCAAAGAATTCCTCCAGGATTTGTGATGCCCTGGGAGAAGACACAGCCAGCCACGATCCACAGTGTCCTCTCTCCTCCCTCTGCCAGGAGCCAATTCCAAATTCCAGAGGGAAAAACATAGCACAACCCCCACCTCCCTCCTCTCTGCACAGGTTTTTCCATAAATAAATCCTTTCTCCCTAAATAACACGCCTGATTCGGGAATTACACCCTCAATGCCATGAATTAGTCTTTGTCCTGGGGCCTGAGAATGGAAGGATCTTATTTTTATCCCCCCAACTACTCTTTTTCCCCATTCCCATGGGATTCCACAGCATCTTCCCTGCTCCCAAGGCTCCCATTTCCCTGCAAACCCATTTTTCTGGCAGAGACGCCGAGCTGGGAAGTGCTTGAGCTGCCACAGCCTTGGCAGCAAATGGAATTGAAAAAAATCATTCGATTTTCCTGTGTTTATAAATGCAAAAGAATAAGAAAAGGAGGAGATAAAAACACAACGCAGCAGCCAAACAAACGGGGCTGGAAATACAAAGCGACACCGAGCCCGGGGAAGGGAGAGAATCCCATCCAATCATTCCCAAATCAGCCAAAAGCTGGGATTTTCTCCAAGGCACATTATATTCCTCCCCTCCCCACCAAAGCCTTGCTGTTCAACGTGCCCTTGGCAACCAGAAGGGCTTGGAACGTGGTTTCTGGGAGAAGGGGGCCGGGAAAATGGGAGAAAGGGCTCCTTTGTGGGAGCGGGCAAACGGCACGGCTGGATCCCGCCGGAGCAGAACGCTGCTGCCAGCATTCCCAGGGAGTGGCACGGATGTTTTTCTAGGAGCAGGGCACTGGGATGAGGTTTTATTCCCACTGCAAGGCTCGGGGTGCTGTTAAAATCCGTGAGGTTTAACATCTCGGGATCAGAGCAGGGACATTCCCGTGCTGCCAGCTGGATGCCAGGAGGGATCCCGGCCAGCAGGGAAGGTTTGGGATCGGCCCTGCACTCCCAGGGAGTGTTGCAGGACCCACAGATCCGCTCCCCACGCGGGCTGGGAGGAGGAGAAAGCTCCCGTGGTTCTCACTGCCTGGAATTCAAAACAACTCGGGTGTGAAGGACACAGATAAAAACCCGGGAGCTGCCCCCGCCTTCCCGGCTCTCCTTTCCCACGTCGGGGCATCTCCCGTCCCTCCCCTGCAGGCAGCTGGACACAAACATCGAATTCCTGGGGTGGGAAGGACCTCAAAGCCCATCCAGTGCCACCCCTGCCATGGGCAGGGACACCTCCCACTGTCCCAGGCTGCTCCAAGCCCCAATGTCCAACCTGGCCTTGGACACTGCCAGGGATCCAGGGCAGCCACAGCTTCTCTGGGAATTCCATTCCAGCCCCTCCCCACCCTCCCAGCCAGGAATTCCTTCCCAAGATCCCATCCATCCCTGCCCTCTGGCACTGGGAAGCCATTCCCTGTGTCCTGTCCCTCCATGCCTTGTCCCCAGTCCCTCTGCAGCTCTCCTGGAGCCCCTTTAGGCCCTGCAAGGGGCTCTGAGCTCTCCCTGGAGCCTTCCCTTCTCCAGGGGCACATTCCCAGCTCTCCCAGCCTGGCTCCAGAGCAGAGGGGCTCCAGCCCTGCAGCAGCTCCATGGACTCCTCTGGACTCTCTCCAGCAGCTCCAGGTCCTCCTGATGCTGTTCCCAGGGCTGGAATCTGCTATTCCAGGTGGGATCTCACCAGAGGAGAGCAGAGTGGGAGAATCCCACCCTCACCCTGCTGATGCCCAGAGGTGGAAAAACCAAGACAGAGCCGTTGGCAGCTCCAAAATCCTCACGGAAGGAGACTCTCAGCAGCTGGGATTGAATATGGAATACATAAAGCCCATCCACAGTCCATGGATAAACCTGTCCTGGTGTTTTAGAGCCTGGGGAACGGTCTGTGGGGGTTTTTTTTGGGATAAGAGATCTGCTTCAGCTCCTTTGGGCTCTACAGATCATTTATAATTCCCTTTTTCCCTGACCAGAGGGTTTCCAGAAGGGACAAGGTGTGCACTGGAAGCAGGAAATACCATTCCACTATTCCAGATCCTCATGGAATGATGTACAAAATCAATGGGACTGGTGAGGAGCAGATGGACAGTGGCAGAGGACGAGCCAGGAATGCAAATCCTCCATCAGTGGCAAACACCTGATCCAGCCTGGTTCAGGTGCCGAGGGAATTCGGGAACAGGGACAAACCTTGGCTGCGTAGTGCAGGGCCGGCAGCTGCAGGGACGTCGCTCTCCCGTTGACATCCACGCCCAGCTCGGACACCAGGAACCGGATGGATCCATCCTGGGCTGTCACAGCTGCCCTGTGCAGGGCCTGAGCTCCCAGGGCATCTACAGCTGTAGGGCAGGCCTGGAATTAAGGAATATCATGGAAGTAACACCCAGTGAACTCATCCCAAAGGAGATCACCACCCTCCGGAGGCACCGGCACTGCCAGGAAACCTCCCCGAGGTTTCCCACCTCTCCCACCTTCAGTGCCTGGAATGTGAGATTAAAACCACGACAAACTCCCCAACACCTCTGGGAGAATCAGCCATGAGGGGGCCCCAACCAGCTGGGATCATCCAGCAGTCAATCAATCAATCAATCAATCAATCATCAATAAATTATTGATTGCAGTGGTCTGGTCCCTGCTATGCACAACTGGCTCTAATGGCATTCCCTGGAGGAAATCAGGGATTATTGGGAGACAGCAGCTGCCAGGAGGGAGGGAAGGTAGGGAGCAGCTCTGGATAACACAGGGATGGATATTTCCATGTTATCCATGGCCACAGGAGCCTCCATGCCGAGTCCTGGCATTCCAAGAGCTGCTTTTGGCTCTGACACAGCTGCCCCTGGAGCGCTGGGAATGTCCTGTCCCCTCCTGCCACTGCCTGGTGTCACCACCCCACTTCACCAGCTCTGGGGACAGGTTTTCCAGGGAAGCTGTGGCTGCCCCTGGATCCCTGGAAGTGTCCAAGGCCAGGCTGGACGGGGCTTGGAGCACCCTGGGACAGTGGAAGGTGTCCCTGCCCATGGCAGGGGTGGCACTGGATGGGCTTTAAGGTCCTTTCCAACCCAAACCATTCCATGATTCCTGCCCCAGGAGCTGATTCCTGATGACCTCACTCAGCAAAATCTCATCTCCACAGGGAATTTGCCTTTTCACACAACTCCTTCCTTTCCAATTTGGGAATTTGAAGCAAATTACACTGCAGTCACGGGGAACACGTGGATGCCCTGTCCTGGCAGCTCTGGCTCAGCTCCTGGAGGAGGCAGGTGAGGAATTGTGGCACCCACCTGGTGTTTTTCCAGGAGCAGCCGGGCGATGCCGACGTGCCCGTTCTGGAGGGCGTCCATGAAGGGAGTGACTCCACAGCTGTCTCTGCTGTCAGGTTGGTACTGGCACCTGGGAGAGGAGGGAAAACCAGGACAGAGCCGTTGGCAGCTCCAAAATCCTCACGGAAGGAGACTCTCAGCAGCTGGGATTGAATATGGAATACATAAAGCCCATCCACAGTCCATGGATAAACCTGTCCTGGTGTTTTAGGGCCTGGGGAATGATCTGTGGGGGTTTTTTTTGGGATAAGAGATCTGGTTCAGCTCCTTTGGGCTCTACAGATCATTTATAATTCCCTTTTTCCCTGACCAGAGGGTTTCCAGAAGGGACAAGGTGTGCACTGGAAGCAGGGAATACCATTCCACTATTCCAGATCCTCATGGAATGATGTACAAAATCAAGAGCCCACAAATCTCATTCAGGTTAAACTCCAGTGAAAATGAGAGAAAACTGAATTAAAACTGAATTAACACTGAATTTAAACTGAATTTAAATGGAATTAAGATGGAATTAAAACAGAATTAAAACAGAATTTAAACAGAATTAAAACAGAATTTAAATGGAATTTAAACGGAATTTAAACGGAATTAACACTGAATTAAAACTGAATTAAAACTGATTTTTAAATTGAATTTAAACGGAATTTAAACTGATTTTTAAACGGAATTTAAACTGAAAGCCTGGCTTAAATCCCAGAGCTGTTTATGCCAGGCCAAGCACGGACAGGTTGGGATGAGCTGCAATTCCCAGGGAAAGCTGCTCCAGCTCCAACACTTCGGAAGGGAACAGAGCTGCTTTAAAGCCACTTCCCAGCAATTTCCCAGGAGCCTGAAAAGCAAGGATAAGCCCAGCCTAGGGAAGCTGCTCCCAGCACAGAGCTGCCAGCAATCCCTTAGGTTGTTGTCATCCGGCCTCAGCCACATCGGAGGCACCGGGAATGAATCAGCAGGGAAAAAAAAAAAAATCCCAGGGCTGAGTTACATAATTGGGATTTGGCATAACCAAGAGGGAGCCCATCCCCAGGGAGTCCTTGTCTCCAAGGTTTTCAGCCAGCTGGGAAAAAGCTGGAGCACGAGGAGACAGCCTCGGGATCAGGGGCAGGGCAGCTGCGCGGCCACGCTTCCCGAACGGAGCAGCACAAGCATCCTTTGTGTCCAGCTCCTGGCAGGGAACGGGAGGTGGGGGAGGAAAAGCTGGAAGGAGCCTGCTTACCGCTCCAGGAGCAGCTCCACGACCTGGGAACAGCCGTGCATCGCTGGGAAGAGACAGGAAAAACATGGATCGTTGGTGTGCTCACGGCGCTGCGGCCCTACAGCGAGGCACGCTCGGGTTGCTGATCCTTTTGGGATGAGGGAAGGGGCTCCAAGGGGCTTGGAATTCAGGGCTTTTCACTTCAGTTTGGTGGTGTGATTTAAGGAAAGGCTTCCCTGATCCCATAGGGAAGCGTGAGGGAAAGCAGGGAAAAGATATGGAACGGGCACTGTCTGCCTCGTGGGAGAGCGTACACAGAGTTCAGCTGAAACAAAAAGAGTTTCTCCCAATGCTTTGGTCATTCCCGAGCGGGAATCTGGGAGAAGCGAAAGGAACACAAAGCAGGGAGCTGGGGAAATGCTGGATAACATTCCCAGCCCTCCTCAGCCACTCCCATCTCATCCTCACCCGTCTCAGAGGGAAAACAACAGCAGAGGGGGAGGATTTGGAGCCGGGGCACTGAAATATTCCCTTTTTTTCCCTGGTTTTTTAAACATTTCACTTTTACACAGCCTTGATCCAGCTTTTTTTTTTCCCCCCCCTGCAGGTCATTTTGGAAAACAAATGGAACAGATGAAAGAAAAAAATATTAAACCAAGCCTGGAGCTGCTCCATGAGGTGATGGAAAAAGGGTTCCTGGGAAATGTGTGTTCCCAGGAACAACTTTCAGCTGAAATTCCAGGGAAAGATTCCCAGATTTTGGCTCTTTGCTCCTGCTCCCTGCCTGTTCTTCACCTGAGCTGCTGGAAACACAGGCAGAGCCACGCTGGGAAAGGGATTTTTGGAAGTCATGGGAAGAAAAATCCCTCCAAGCAACACAATCCCATCCTTTTTCAGGAACGGAGACACGAGAAAGCTGATCCACTGCTGCATTCCACTTCCTCTAATTACCTCTTCCCAGCTTTCTTCCCTCGGGATACGGACAGAGGAAGCAACAAAGCTGAAGGAATCAACCCTTGTTAATATAAACAAGGATTGCAGGAGGGAGAAAATGAGGCTTCATCAATGCAGGGCTAACGAGCCAGGAAGGCAGCTGGCCTGGTCACGGGTCAGTGTGCTCCCATCCACACCCTGGGGATGGAAATCCATGGAAAAGGCGGATTGCCCTGACATGATTTTCCGCCGGCAGCTCCAGCACCATCTCCGGCCCCTCGCCCCTGCTCCTGCCTCGGGAACTGGGAATATCCACTGGGATATGTGTGGAGCAGCAGTTTGGGATCAGCCTGGGCTCAAATGGCATTAAACCTGGGGGTTTCAGACATAATTCCATAATTCCGTAATTCCAGCCTTTCCCAATTCCCAGTTGCTCCCACACCGACTGCTGCTCCAGGGTCTGGCTGGATCAGGAAATTCCAGGAATCCCAAATTGTGGATTCGTGGCTTTGCCAAAGAAAATGCAGGTGGAGACACCTCTGTGAGGCAGGATCCAGGTGCTGGATCCCAGCTGTATTCCCATATCCCAAGGCAGGGAGGAAACTTCCAGCTCAGGGTCGAAATCCCCCCTTTCCCACGGGACAATCCCAAATCCCAGAGCTCACCCTGTGCTCCTGACCCTATCCCAGACCCTCAGCTCCCAGATCCCAACATCCACCTCCTGCTGGGAGAGAAGCCGCCAGCTCCATGGAAACAACACCTGGGATTGAGCAGGGACCGGAGAACAGAAAAAATCGGGATCGGCCACTTCAGGCAACCTGCTCCGATCCCACAAACAACTCCTTCCCTGCTTTTCTCATTCCCAGGTCAAGCACAAGGACTAAGGTGCCCAAGGGCTGGAATTGTCACCGCTGACGAGCCGAGAGTGACGGAGCAAGGGCTGGAAAAGGCATGGAATGACAGCCCGGGAGCAGCACAGGCAGCAAGAGATGAGCGACAGCACCACGGGGGCTCCTCACAACACCTCGGGTCCTTCCAGAGAGTCAATCCCGATTAAATTCTTTGGGAAAGGGGTTTGGGTAGCCAGGGATCATCTCTCCTGTGGAGACACTGCTGAGACCTGGAATACGCAGCTTAATTCCCACTCTGGATGTGGCGTGAGCCCTTCTGCTTCCCAGCAATCCTGAGGATGGCTGTGGTTCCTAAACCTGCCCATTCCCTTTAAATATCCCTTAAAAGCAGGGAAAAGGGCAGGGAAAGGGAATTGGACGTGGTGGGCTCCAACCCTAACAGCTCCTGTGTATTCCCAGCAGGGATTGTCCTTCCCCTTTGCAGAGAGGCCCTCTGGAATTCTCACCATGGGATAAGAGCAAAGGGAGAACTCCAAAATCTGGAGTTTATTATTGGAATCACGGAGTCATTTTGGGTGGAAAAGCCACCGAGTCCAACCATTCCCAGCACTGCCAAGGCCACCACTGCCCCATGTCCCCAAGTGCCACATCCACGTGGATTTTAAATCCCTCCAGGAATGGGGACTCCACTCCTGCCCAGGGCAGCTCATTCCAATGCTTTACAACCTTTTCCATGGAGAAATTTTCCCAGTATCCAGCCTGAGCCTCCCCTGGCACAGCCTGAGGCTGGGATAAAGAAATCCATCCACAGGCAGATCCCAAAAGGTTCCTCTTGGCAGCTCTGCTGCTTTCAGGAATTTAAAATACCAGGATGTGCTTGGAGCTGTGGAGCTTTTCCAAGAGCAATTCCCAGCTTTACACACCGGGAAGGAAAATCAGATCCATATTCCAAGTCAAGGGAGCTCGGATCCATCTGTGCCAGGGAGAGCTGGAGATGAACTCCTGGATCCAAGAATCCCAAAACCAGTGGAAGATCTCAGATGGATCCACCACTCCCAGGAAGATGGAGATGAACTCCTTGATCCAAGAATCCCAAAACCAGCGGAGGATCCCAGATGGATCCACCACTCCCAGGAGAGATGAACTCCTGGATCCAAGAATCCCAAAACCAGTGGAGGATCCCAGATGGATCCACCACTCCCAGGAGAGATGAACTCCTTGATCCAAGAATCCCAAAACCAGTGGAGGATCACTCCCAGGAGAGATGAACTCCTTGATCCAAGAATCCCAAAACCAGTGGAGGATCACTCCCAGGAGAGATGAACTCCTTGATCCAAGAATCCTAAAACTAGTGGAAGATCCCTGATGGATCCACTACTCCCAGGAGAGAAGGAGATGAACTCCTTGATCCAAGAATCCCAAAACCAGTGGAGGATCCCACATGGATCCACTACTCCCAGGAGAGATGGAGATGAACTCCTTGATCCAAGGAGCCCAAAACCAGTGGAGGATCCTGGATGGATCCACCACACCTGGGAGAGATGAACTCCTTGATCCAAGAATCCCAAAACCAGTGGAAGATCTCAGATGGATCCACCACTCCCAGGAGAGATGAACTCCTTGATCCAAGGATCCCAAAGCAAGTAGAGGATCCCAGATGGATCCACCACTCCTGGGAGAGACTAACTCCTTGATCCAAGGATCCCAAAGCAAGTAGAGGATCCCAGATGGATCCACCACTCCCACTTTCCCTGACTTTTTCCTTCTCCAAAACAACCACGAGCTGGAACACCATCCCTTTTCCACGCTCTCCACCGCTCCCACCTCCCCGATTCCCTGGATCCATCCGTGCTGTACCTGCTGTGTGCAGAGGCGTTCTCCCCGTGGCGCTCTCCGTGTCCCAGCAGCCTGGGGACACATCCAGCAGGTACCGGAGCACCTCGGGATGTCCCTCCCTGCTGGCAACGTGGAAGCAATTCCAGCCATCCTTATTCCTCAGCAATGGGTTGGCTCCGTGCTCCACCAGAGTTTTGATCACTTCCAGGTTTTTCCTGGTGCAAGCCATCATGAGGGGAGTCCTGGAAGAAGATCCGGGTAAAAACAGGATAACCTGGCACAACGAATCGGATTTTTGGGATCAATTCCCGCCCTATCACTGCTTTCCCCCTGTTTCTCCTAAAAGGTGTAAATTACTGCTCCACTCTTCCCTTAGGGATGGGGATTTCCCTGGATTCAGGTGCTTTGCCTGAGGATCCAGATTTTACAGCACTGTTTTTCCAGGCTGGGAATACTCCAGCGCCTTTTCCATGCAGTCCCTCAGAGCATCCTGCGTTTTTAAGGCAAATGAGACTTTTTTCCAAAGGTTGGGATATGCCTTAGGAAGCGCAGAGCTCCCTGCTTTTAATCCACGGATGGAAGGGCACTGCCACACAAATCCATGGAATCTTGGCCTCCCTCTGCTCCCCCTGATGTCAGCTCCACGCTGGCACAGCCTCAATTCCCAGCTCTGGAATGCTGCCTTTGGATTTGTGTCAGTTCAGCTCCAAAGGACCTTCCCAGGCTTTCATCTGGGGGTTGGGGAGAATCTTGGGTTTCTTTTCCAGAAATCCCCATCCCTAAGGGAAGAGTGGAGCAGTGATTTACAACTTTTAGGAGAAACAGGGGGAAAGCAGTGATAGGGCTGGAACTGATCCCAAAAATCCAACTGGATCCACAGCATGGGCAGCAGGGGAGGGGGGAATTCTGCTCCTCTGCTCCACTCAGGTGATCAATCCCACATGGAATCCAGATCTGGCATCTCAATATCAGGATATGGAGCTGTTGGAGAGAGTCCGGAGGAATCCACAGAGCTGCTCCCAGGGCTGGAGCCAGGCTGGGAGAGCTGGGAATGTTCCCCTGGAGAAGGGAAGGTTCCAGGGAGAGCTTCCAGCACATTCCAGGGCCTAAAGGGGCTCCAGAAAAGCTGGAGAGGGACTGGGGACAAGGGCTGGAGGGACAGGACACAGGGAATGGCTTCCCAGTGCCAGAGGGCAGGGATGGATGGGATCTTGGGAATTGGGAATTCCTGGCTGGGCTGGAATTCCCAGAGAAGCTGTGGCTGCCCCTGGATCCCTGGAAGTGTCCAAGGCCAGCCTGGATGGGACTTGGAGCAGCCTGGGACAGTGGAAGATTCCCTGCCCAGGCAGGGGTGGCACTGGATGATCTTTAAACTCCTCCCCCACCCTTCTCCACCCAATCCCAAATCCCAAATCCCAAATCCCAAATCCCAGCACCCACCAGTCGCCCTTTTTCAAGCAGTCCACGCTCGCCCCCGTCTCCAGGAGGAAGGACACGCATTCCCAGTGCCCCATGGAAGCTGCCTCATGGATCGGCCTCTTGTAATCCCCGTTGGTCACCTCCGCGTCCATCCCAATCTCCCGGACCAGGAATTCCAGCACGTCCCGGTGTCCGAGCCGCGCCGCGTGGTGCAGCAGGGAGTCTCCCGAACGTCCCCAGCGCCAGCCGGGAGCCTCTGGAATGTCATCCAGGCGCAGCTCATCCCGCAGGAGATCCAGCTTTCCCTCCCGAACCAGCCTCAGGAGCCGCCGCGGCCTCTCCCGCTCCGCCATGGAGCCCGCGCCTGAGGGGAAAGAGGTCAAAAAAAAAAAAAAATCGGGATTTCGGGGTTGGGAATGGGTGGATGTCGCGGTTGGGATAAGCAGGAATGAGGTTTTCCCTCAGGAGAAGCAGAGCCTGGTGTCTCCGTCCAGAAAAATGGGAATTTTTCCCTCAGGAAATCCACGAGGCCTCTCCCTTGGGGTGAGCGGGAATTTCCTTCTCCCTCACGGTAATTAAAAACTTTCCTTCTCCCTCAGGGTAATTAAAACTTTCCTTCACCCTCAGGATAATTAAAGCTTTCCTTTTCCCTTCAGAAAACCGGGATCTGGCCTCTCCTTCAGGAAAACCAGGATTTTTCCTCTCCCTCTCTGAAATTCGGGAAGCAGCCACCCCTCGGTAAAAGCAGAAATTTCATTTTTCCCTGGGAAAATTAGGAGCTGGTCTGTCCCTCCAGAAAATAAGATCTCCTTTTCCTTAGGAAATCCAGGATCTGGTCTTTCCCTCAGGAAAAACAGGAAATTCCCTTTTCCCTCAGGAAAACCAGGAGCCGGAGTCTCCCTCAGCAAATGCCAAAATTCCCTTTTTCCTCAGGAAAAAATGGACAATTTCTTTTCACTCAGGAAAAGTAGGACCTCACCTCTTCCTCCAGAAAACCTGAAATTCCCTCTTCCTTTAGGAAAACCAAGATCTTCCTTTTTCCTCGGGAAAACAAGGAACTAGCCACTGCTTTGGGAAAAAAGAATTTTCCCTTTCCATATGGAAAATGAGGAATCGGCGTCTCCCTCAGGAGAAAAACAGGAATTCCATTTTTCCCTCAGGAAAATTAGAAACCAGCCCCTCCCTCTGGTAACACAAAAATTCTCATTCCCATTGGGAAAACTCAAAAATTCCTGCTCCTCTTCAGAAAGCCAGGAATCAGTTGGAAATCCGTAAATTTCCCTTTTCACTCGGGAAAACCTGAAATTCCCTTTTTCCTCTGGAAAATGAATCATTTCCTTTTCCCTGTGAACAGCCAGACACCAACCCCCTCCTCCAGGAAAAGCAGCAATTCCCTTTTCCCTCCAAAACGAACGGGAAACTCCCTTTTCCCTCAGGGAAAAACCAGAAATTCCCGTTTCCCTCGGGGCTCCCGGGAAGGGGCCGCTCCCGCAGGCCGGGGATCCCCCCCCCACCCCATATTCCCTCCCCAGTTTATCCCAGGCCGCGGAATTCCCGCGGGAACATTCCCGGCTTTTCCAACGCACCCGCGCGCCGCGGAGCGCCCGTGACGTCACGCGCCGAGGCAGTGACGTCATCGCGGGGCGGTTAAATAAACCCCGCCCAACCCGGAAGTGCTGCCCCATTGGACAGCGCTGGGCAGGATGCTGGGTTATGATTGGTCGGCGAGGAGGGGGCGGAGCCGGGGAACGCGAGGGGCCGCGAGCGCCGGGTGAGTTTGGGGGGGGGAGGGCGCGACCATTTCTGGGCAACGGGGGGGGGCAGGGAAGGGGTTCCCTTGGGAATGGGGGAGCCTTGAGAATGTGGAGGCCCTTGGGAATAAGGAAATCCGTGGAATTGGGGGATTGGCACTCATGGGACCCGTGGCAGTGGCGGGGGATTGGGATTCAGGGGGCTTTTGGCACTGCGGGGGACCCCTTGACATTGAGGGGGCTTTGGGAATGGGGGCTCCCTTGGCATTGGGGGCACCCTTGGAAATGGGAATCCTTGGAATTGAGGGGTTTAGCAAGAGAGGGGGCACGGAGCAGGGGTGCCTTGGCTGAGAAAGGGTTAAAAAGTGGCTTCCTTGGCATAGGGAGGCTCCTTGGAATTGGGGCGTCGGCACTGAGGGGACCCTTGGCGCTGAGGGAGCCTTGGGAATGGGAGACCCTTGAAAATGGGGGAATGCTTGGAATTGAGGGGTTTGGCAAAGGGGGAACGCCTGGTAACGGGGTGGGGGAGCGAGCAGGGCGGTTCTTGGCTGAGAAGGGGTTAAAAAGGGAATTCCTTGGCGTTTGTGGGGCTCCTTGGGAACGAGGGAATCCTTGGAATTGAGGGATCGGCACTGAGGCGACCCTTGGCATGGGGAGGACTCGGAACTGAGGGGATCCTCTGGACGAGGTCGGTGCATCCATGTGGGAAAAGGGTTTGGAAACGACGTTCTGGGGGGAAATGGGGAGCGGCTCCAGCTCCCTCCCAAAACGCTTCTCGTCCCTCTGGAGCTTCCCCCCGTCCCCTGGCGGCGGATCCTTTCACTTCCCGGCTTGGAATGTCGTCTCCCGGCTGACATTCCTGGTGGGATGGAAGCCACAAGCCGTGACGGGGCCCTGCCCTGGTGTCAGCAACGGGAAATCTCGGGAAAACGGGGAAAAAAAAAAAAGCCAGGAATGCGGGTGCGGGCTGAGCGAGAAATCCCGTTTTTATGTAGAATCACAGAGTGATTTAGGTTGGAAAAGATCCTTAAGATCGTGGCATCCAGCCGTTCCCTCAGCACTGCCAAAGCCACCACGTCCCTAAAAGCCGCGGGACTGTCTTGGATCGGGTTTGTTTGGTTTTTTTTTTCCTTTTATTTGCCTCGTTTTCCGTGTTTTGAAGAAATTGGGATGTTGGAAAGCAGCCTCCCCGGGGAGCTGAGTGCTTTTTAACTCTGCTCTGCTGAGCTGGCGCGGCTGAAAAGGAGGAAGCGGCACATCCAGGGAATCATTTCGGTTGGAAAAGAGCCCTAAAATCATCCAATCCAAGGAATAACCACGCTGATCCTTGGATTCTGCCCTGCAAGGACAGCGGATCTTTTTTTTTTTATGGCTGCTGCAAACGGGTTAAATAGAAATAAATAAATTAAAGGAAGCAAAAGTGAAACTGCTGCTGCTGGTAGGAGGAAGCTCATCCCGTGACAGCGATTCCTGCTGCTTTTGGGGGATCTTCCTAAGCATTTTTTTTGTGGGAAAAAGTTGCGTTCTGTGCATTTTTTTTCTGGTCAGAAGAGAGGAGTTTGTGCCTACTCCACGTGAGGTTTGATTATTTTATCAGAATAATTCCCGGGGTGATTTTGTGCGGCGTCTTAACTGCAAATGGGTTAAATTTCCCCCGTAATGGAGGATCCCGGCTTGGCTCTGTTTGGGAAAGGCTCGGTTTGGGTGTTTGAATGTCGGATTGACCTTCCTGGGGTAAATCATTGTTGTTTTTCCCGTGGGATGGAGCCTCCATGGGCGTCTTGGAGATCCTGGAGTCACTTTGCATTCCCACAGATGTTGTAGCTGCTTCCTCCGTGTGGCGTTGGAGAAAAAAGCTGGAAAACCTTCCAGGATTCTGGGGGTTTTTTTTGTTGTCCTCTTGTTCCAAAGCCTTGTGGTGGAACCAACACTGGAGGGACTGCAAACAGCATCCCAGAATTCCTGACTGGATTGGGTGGGAAGGGAACTTAAAGCTCCTCCAGTTCCACCTCATTCCATGGGCAGGGACACCTTCCACCGTCCCAGGCTGCTCCAAGCTTCATCCAGCCCGGCCTTGGACACTTCCAGGGATCCAGGGGCAGCCACAGCTTCTCTGGGAATTCCAGCCCAGCCCCTCCTCACCTTCCCAGCCAGGAATTCCTTCCCTTTATCCAAACTAAACCTGCTCTCAGCCATTCCATCTTGTCCCAGCACTCCGGAAGAACTCCTCGCTGGGACCTCTAAAAATTCCTGAGGGGAAACCGCGCTTTTGTGCTCGTGGGTTCAGTGTCATTGTTCCCTAACCCTTTGGATTTGGGGCTTTTCCTTCTATTTTTTGTTCTCCTGCGTGGACACAGGGATGAAGAGGTTCAAGAAGAGGCACCTCACGGCCCCTGAGTGCGAAGCTCTGGCCCAGAGCGCCGAAGGTTCCTCCCCCCTCACGCAGCCCCTGAGCCAGGGACGAGGCAGAGGAGGAGGAAATCGAGGCCTTCATCCCACCCACGGGACACGGAGACATCCCAGAGGTGCTGCCTGGGAGTTCTGGGAGCGAGCTGGAGCCCCTCTGCTCTGGAGCCAGGCTGGGAGCGCTGGGAATGTTCCCCTGGAGAAGGGAAGGATCCAGGGAGAGCTTCCAGCACATTCCAGGGCCTGAAGGGGCTCCAGGAGAGCTGGAGAGGGACTGGGGACAAGGGCTGGAGGGACAGGACACAGGGAATGGCTTCCCAGTGCCAGAGGGCAGGGATGGATGGGATCTTGGGAATTGGGAATTCCTGGCTGGGAGGGTGGGGAGGGGCTGGGCTGGAATTCCTAGAGAAGCTGTGGCTGCCCCTGGATCCCTGGCAGTGTCCAAGGCCAGGCTGGACACTGGGGCTTGGAGCAGCCTGGGCCAGTGGGAGGTGTCCCTGCCCATGGCAGGGGTGGCACTGGATGGGCTTTGAGGTCCTTTCCAACCCAACCCATTCCATGATTCCATGAAAAAGAGTTTCCTTGACTAATTCCCTTTCTGAGAGAGTGAGTGTGTGATTTTATTCACTTTATGTTATTTTATGTTATTTTATTTTATCTTATCTTATTTTCTTTTTTTGTTTTGTTATTTTTAATGTTATTTTACATTATTTATTTTTGTGATTTTTATGATTTTTATTTGATGTCGTTGCTCTTTCATTTTTTTACTTTGTGTTTTATTTTCTGTCTTTATTATTTTTTCTTTTAGTTTTATTTTTTGTATTTTAGTTATTTACTGTTTTGTTTCATTCCTTTGTTTATTTACTTTATCAATTTCATTGATTTTATTTGATATTTAAATTTTATGTTATTATTTTTATTTTATTTCAATATTACTTTGTTATATTATTTTATTTTAGTGTTATTTTAATGTTATTTTATTTCTTTTTATTTATGTTATATCATATTTAAATTTGATTTTTAAAATTTATTTATTTTATTTTTGTATTTTATTTTATTTATTTTGGTTTTGTATTTCATTTTTTAATTTTATTTTTGTATTTCATTTTATTTTATTTTTTGTTTCGTTTTATTTATTTTATTGTTGTATTTCATTTTATTTTTATTTATTTTATATCATATTTTAATTTCATTTTTAAAATTAATTTTATGTATTTTATTTTGTATTTTATTTAATTTGTTTTATTTTTTTTTATTTTATTTTTATTTTATACCATATTTTAATTTAATTTTTAAAATTAATTATATGTTATTTACTTAATTTTTGTATATTATTTTAACTTTTTTATTTTTATATTTCGTTTTATTTTATTTTTATATTTCATTTTTTAAATTTTATTTTTGTATTTTATTTTATTTTTGTATTTCATTTTATTTTATTTTTTTTATTTATTTTATTTTATTTTTGTATTTCATTTTATTTTATTTTTGTGTTTTATTTATTTTATTTTATTTTTGTATTCCATTTTATTTATTTTATTTTTGTATTTCATTTTATTTATTTTTTTTTTTTATTTATTTCATTTTATTTTTGTATTTCATTTTATTTTTGTATTTCGTTTTATTTAATTTTTATATTTCATTTTTTAAAATTTATTTTTGTATTTCATTTTATTTTTGTATTTCATTTTATTTTATTTTTGTATTTCATTTTATTTTATTTATTTCATTTTATTTTTATTTTATTTTATTTGAGGCCTCAAAACCTCTGCTGCCTCCCACACCTGTGGCTGAGCAGGCAGGCAGAAAGCAAGGAAAAGTCATCCTGGATTATTCCTGAGTGCCTCGGTGGCCGTGGAATGTGGGATCCAGGCCCGTTTCGGTCGGAATTTTGCCTGTGCCTCACTCCCTTCCCAGAGAACGTTCCCTGCTCAGCTGGGACCTGGCACCAAAATCCCAAATTCACCTCCCGAATTCCTCTGGAGCACCTGGAACAGCTCCCACCTTCTGGGAGGAGCAGAGCATTCCCTGATTTCCGTGGAATTCATTCCCACTCTCCCTCTCTGTGCAGCACCGGGCCGGCAGAGGAACATCCCGGATTTCTTCGGGATCCCGGAGAAGCGACGAGTGGGCGCTGCGGGCATGAGGAGCTGTGGGATCAAGGAGGAGCCGCTGGATCCCCTTTTCCCTGGATCCGACCGTTCCTTCGGGAGCGCCAGGGACACCGGCAGCGATTCCTCGCTTTGTCTGGATGACCGGGACTTTGTAGCAGCTCCCAGGGCACATTCCAGGAAAAGAACCCTTCCCACTGCAGCCTCGGGCGCTCCCAACCCGGAGCGGGATCCGTGGGGGGAGCCTGACAGGAAGATTCCAGAACTGAGCCGGGTCAAGCAGGAATGGGAAGAGCTGGAAGTGGAGCCGCTTCCCGACGCCCACTACGGGCTGCTGGGCACTCGGAACTGGGAAGTGCCGCAGGGAACCATGGCTGCTCTTCCTGCTGAAATCCTCAGGAATATCTTTGCCTTCCTGCCCGTGCCGGATCTGTACCAGAGCCTGAGCCTGGTGTGTCACTCCTGGAGGGAGATCATCCGCGATCCGCTGGTGAGGGATGCTCTGGGATTATCCCGTGGGATCAGCCGTGCTCTGTCTGCCTCTCTTCGTTCCTTTCAGTCCCTTGATTCCTTGGATTTTTAGGTCTCCTGGACCTAAAATTGCCATCCTGTATCCAAAATCCGTATTGGAGCCACGTTCCTTCCTATACATGGAAAGAAAGATCCCATAAAATCCCCTTCCAGTGGTTTTTTTTCCTGAGGGATCATCCAAGGAATTCCTGCAGCATCCCCAAGCCTCTGGTTCCTTTAAATCCCCAGATTATTCCCACAATCCTTGAATTTTTAGATCTCCTGCCATTTTTTGGTCTTCTGGATTGAACTTTGCCACCCTGTATCCAACATTCCTTCCCATACGTGGAAAGAGAGATTCCATAAAATTCCCTTTCAGTGTTTTTTTTCCTGAGGGATCATCCAGGGAATTCCTGCAGCGTCCCCAAGCCTCTGGTTCCTTTAAATCCCCACATTATTCCCACAATCCTTCAATTTTTAGATCTCCTGCCATTTTTTGGTCTTCTGGATCAAAAGTTCCACCCTGTATCCAACATTCCTTCCTATACACGGAAAGAAAGATTCCATAAAATCCCCTTCCAGTGTTTCTTTTCCTTAGGGATCATCCAGGGAATTCCTGCAGCATCCCCAAGCCTCTGGTTCCTTTAAATCCCCAGATTATTCCCACAATCCTTGAATTTTTGGGTCTCCTGGCATTTTTTGGTCTTCTGGATTGAACTTTGCCACCCTGTATCCAACATTCCTTCCCATACGTGGAAAGAGAGATTCCATAAAATTCCCTTTCAGTGTTTTTGTTCCTGAGGGATCATCCAGGGAATTCCTGCAGCATCCCCAAGCCTCTGGTTCCTTTAAATCCCGGGATTATTCCCACAATCCTTGAATTTTTTAGATCTCCTGCCATTTTTTGGTCTTCTGGATCAAAAGTTCCACCCTGTATCCAACATTTCTTCCTATACATGGAAAGAGAGATTCCATAAAATCCCCTTCCAGTGGTTTTTTTCCTTAGGGATCATCCAGGGAATTCCTGCAGCATCCCCAAGCCTCTGGGTGTGTTTGTGGTGTCTCCTGTCTCCAAATGGATTCAGAGGAAAATCCTGGAGCTCTGTTTTTATGGATTCCTTCCCATGGAAAGAAAGATTCCATAAAATCCCCTTTCAGTGTTTTTTTTCCTTAGGGATCATCCAGGGAATTCCTGCAGCATCCCCAAGCCTCTGGTTCCTTTAAATCCCCACATTATTCCCACAATCCTTCAATTTTTGGGTTTCCTGCCATTTTTTGGTCTTCTGGATCAAAAGTTCCACCCTGTATCCAACATTCCTTCCTATACATGGAAAGAGAGATTCCATAAAATCCCCTTCCAGTGGTTTTTTTCCTTAGGGATCATCCAGGGAATTCCTGCAGCATCCCCAAGCCTCTGGTTCCTTTAAATCCCCAGATTATTCCCACAATCCTTCAATTTTTAGATCTCCTGCCATTTTTTGGTCTTCTGGACTTAAAATTTGCCACCCTGTATCCAAAATCCGTATTGGAGCCACGTTCCTTCCCATACATGGAAAAAATTCCATAAAATCCCCTTTCAGTGTTTTCCCTGCAGCATTTTTTTCCTGAGGGATCATCCAGGGAATTCCTGCAGCATCCCCAAGCCTCTGGTTCCTTTAAATCCCAGGATTATTCCCACAATCCTTGAATTTTTTAGATCTCCTGCCATTTTTTGGTCTTCTGGATCAAAAGTTCCACCCTGTATCCAACATTCCTTCCTATACACGGAAAGAAAGATTCCATAAAATCCCCTTCCAGTGGTTTTTTTCCTTAGGGATCACCCAGGGAATTCCTGCAGCATCCCCAAGCCTCTGGTTCCCTTAAATCCCCAGATTATTCCCACAATCCTTGAATTTTTGGGTCTCCTGGCATTTTTTGGTCTTCTGGATCAAAATTTGCCACCCTGTATCCAAAATCCGTGTTGGAGCCACGTTCCTTCCCATACACATGAAAATGTGAATGAAATGGATGAATTTCTGGAATGTTTGGATGTTTGGAACTGGAGCAGCACCACCCTGTTCCCATCGTTCCCAAAAAAACAGCCCTGTTTGCAGCCTTTGAGGCTTTTTCCCTCTTTTTCCCTCTTTTTCCCTCTTTTCCCTCTTTTCCCTCTTTTCCGTCTTTTCCCTCTTTTCCCTCTTTTCCCTCTTTTTCCCTCTTTTTCCCTCTTTTCCATCTTTTTTTCCTTTTTCCCTCTTTTTTCTCTTTTTTCCTCTTTTTCCTTTTTTCCGCTTTTGTTTTCCCTCTTTTCCCTCTTTTCCCTCTTTTCCCTCTTTTCCCTCTTTTCCCTCTTTTCCCTCTTTCCCCTCTTTTTCCTTCTTCTTCCCTTCTTCCCCTTTTCCCTCTTTTTTCCACTTTCCCCCCACTTTTCCCCCTCTTTTCCCCTCTCTTTTCCCCCTTTTTCCCCCTCTTTTCCCCCTCTTTTCCCCCTCTTTTCCCCCTCTTTTCCCCCTCTTTTCCCCTTCTTTTTCCCTCTTTTTCCCTTCTTTTTCCCTTCTTTTTCCCTTCTTTTCCCTTCTTTTCCCTTCTTTTCCCTTCTTTTCCCTTCTTTTTCCCTTCTTTTTCCCTTCTTTTTCCCTTCTTTTTCCCTTCTTTTTCCTCTCTTTTTCCCTTCTTTTTCCCTTCTTTTCCCCCTCTTTTTCCCCTCTTTTCCCCTCTTTTCCCCCTCTTTTCCCCCT
>JACSVZ010000015.1:196032-221084 GCA_014706295.1 Lycocorax pyrrhopterus obiensis
CCCAGCCCGGCCGAGGTGGGGTCACCCCGCAGCGACAGCGGGGCCGCTGTCCCCGCCCGATGCCAGCCCCGCGCACGGGGCGCAGCCCGACAGCGCTACGGGAACCCCGGGAGCTGCCGGAGACGCGCTCGGGAACGGCTCGGAGCGGAAAAACCGGGATCGTGCGCCCTCTGCAGAAAGGTGGGAGCCTGCCGGGAGCGCGGCCGGCCTGGAGTCCCCCTGCAGCCCGGGAATGGCCCTGACCCTGTCCCCCGACTCCAGCTCTGTCTGCCTGACCTCTCCCGATGGATCCGTTGATCCGTGGGCTGCTCCGGAGGATCCACCCGCGGAGAGCCTCCAGTCGCCGTCCCAGAGCGAGCTGGGAAGGAGCAGCTGCTTTTCCCAGGCATGTGGGGATGATCCCGATCCTGAGCTGAATTCCCTGGACGCTGAGGAATCAAACCAAGGAGGGAGCGGGGTTCTGGTGGACGAGCAGCATGGAAGCGCCACTGCCAGCGGCACGGAGGAGCTGGATGATCCCATGGGAGCAGGAGAGGGCCGGTACTCCCCTTCGGACTATGCAGACATGGGAGATGATTCCAGAGCTGAGGAGAGGGAGGATGAGTTCCCTGAGGCAGAGAATTCCCCTGGGAATGACACAATGAGCATGGAAACAGCGGCTGACGCTCTGCAGGAGCCGGAGATCCCTCTCCACCGTGACCTGCTGGAATCAGAGCCCTCTTCCTCCATCCGGGAGGGGATCTCAGCCATCAAGGAGCTGCAGCAGAACTTCCCAGATATCCACGGAGACCCAGCTCCCGCTTCTCCCCCTCGCGCTGGAGACTCCAGTCCCCCCATTCCCGCGGCGCCGAGCCGGCGGGAGTCGGTGCTGTGCCGCCTCTGGAAGCCGTGCCGGGACGGAGGAGCTGCCCAGGTGAGCGTGGCTGCCTGGAGCCTGGATGGCTCCTTAGATCCCGGCTGTTCCCAGGAGGGGATGGAAGCTCCGTGCTCCCCGCGGATGAGTTTGCGCCAGCTGAGCCGGGATCTGCTCCTCCTTCTCCGTGCGATCCGTGGGACGATCCCGAGGGTGCCGAGCCGGGCTCGCCCCTCCCCGAGGCGCTCCCCGGGGTGCTCCCCCCTTCTCCGGACAGCGCCCGGTGGTCCGGGAGCTGCGGCAGCGCCGGGAGCCGGGCAGGGGATGCCGGAGGGAGCCCCGGCGAGGAGTCCATCCCGCCTGAGGAGCTGGAAGGAGGCAGCATTCCCAGTCCTGCTCCCTTCCCAGCCCTGGAATATCCCCTGTGCGAGCCCTGGGCTGGCTGTGAACACAGCCCCGAGGGATCCGAGGCGTTCCCCGATCCCGACTGTGCCGGCACCGAGGTGGGAGAGGGAGAAATCCCCGATTCTCCCGTCCCGGCGTCGCCGTTGGACGAGCACAGGGATCCCTCTGGAGAAAGCCCGGAGCTGAGCGATGCCGAGGATATTTCGGATGAGCTCCCAAGGGAAGAGCAGCTCCCAAGCGAGGACGGCCACGAGGGCTCGGCCTTTGAAGATCCGTTGGAGAATTCCTTTGGTGACTCGGAGCAGGAATATTTTGAGGGGAATTCGCACTCCCCGCTTCCAACCAGGAATTCCTGCATCATGAGCTGCACGGATGCTGCAGGAACAAGGACTAGCTGGGACAGCTCCCCCCGGAGCTCCGAGCACATGGAGGAGCACGGAGGGGACTGGGATCAGGAGATCCCCAGGGATTACGGGAGCTTCGTGGTCACCCGGCAGTGCCAGGAGAGGATGGAAAATTTCCAGCTTCCAAAGAGGCGCCGCCGCCGCCGTGCCCGGGAATCTCCTCTGCTCCGGTCCCTGATGGGGACCTGGAGGGGCTTTGAGGAAATCACCCAGAACACTTTGGACATGGAATGTCTCCGCTTCCATTATAAGCTAAAACAAATCCTAAGGAATGGCAAACCTCCCTTTTCTACCTCCAAAAGCATCTTCCCAAAAGACTTCTGCGCCCCGCTCCCGCTGTCCCCACGCAGCAGGAGCCCCTTGCAGGTGACAATTCCACCCTCGGACGCGTGGCTGGGCGGGCTCCGCTCCCGCCGGCGCAGGGATCACCGGGATACCGGGAGAGCCAGATCCCGGGCCCGGAGCCGGGATCGCGGGGCTCCCTTGCACCTCGGGAAGCTCCGCTACGACCGCGCCCCGCCCGACTCGCGGGGGACGTCGCCGTCATCCTGGACGAGTATTCCGAGTTCCAGAGGGTGGTGCTGAGCAGGGCCGAGGCCGGGAGCGAGGGCCCGGCGCGGGAGAGGCCGGGATCGGGACGGGCCGGCCCGGCAGGACGGTGGCGTTCGGGGCGGTGATCGCGGAGCTGCGGCGGGGCCCTGCGCGCCCACCTGCGGCCGCTGTGGCCGACGGTACGGGGGCCCCGGAATGTTCCTACCTGCTGGAGACGGGACAGGAAGCCGTCTTCGACAGGGTGAAGGTAGGAGCCCTTCCTGGGTCGGGATGGACGGGATGGCATCGGGGATGGATCGGGATGGATTGGGTGGATTGGGATGGGCGGCTCTGGGATCAGAGCCTGAGGGCGGCCAGGAGCAGGGAAGCTTGGGGCAGCCTGGCAGGGGATGGTTGGTTACCCGGTAGGCCCAGGAGCCACCTCAGCTTCCCCAGGCAACAGGAAACTGGAGTCAGGCACTTGTAGGTTGGAACTGGAGCCTTGGGATTGGGGTCATCACGGGGAATCGGGTGGAATGGTTTGGTGGTGGGAAGGGGACTGGTAAGGATCATCCCATCCGAAACCCCATAGGGCAGGGGAGCACCTTCCCTATCCGGCAGGGTGCTCCACCTGGCTTTGGGGACATTTCCAGGGATCCAGGGGGCAAGCCACAGGCCTTCTCTGGGAGGTTCCCAGCCAGCCCTTCCCCACCCTCCCAGCCAGGAATTCCTTCCCAAGATCCCATCTAAAAGGACTCTGGTTCAGTTTGAAGTCCCGACCGTTCCCAGCACTGCCCGTGTCCCCCAGTGCCACACCCACGCGGCTTCTGAATCCCTCCAGGAATGGAGACCCCACCCCTGCCCCGAGCAGCTCGTTCTCCGTCCTCTCCCCTTGTTCCCAGGAGAATATTCCCAATCCAAACCTCACCCGGTTTCTGTTCCAGGCCTTGCTGAAGGATGAGGGGTTTGTGAGGACGGAGCCCCTGAACTTCTGCGGGGCCGTGGGCCGGGACAGCGAGCGGCTGCTGGTCATCGTCAGGAACGAGGACATCTCCCACATCCACAGCGTGAGCCTCCATCCCTCTTTTCCTGCTCTCAGCGCTCTTCTTTAATCCCAGCATCCATTAAAAACCTTGGAGCAGCCCAGCTCAGAGCAGTGAGGTTGGGCTTCTCCTGTCCGGCCATGCCTCGGCTCCCTAATTCCAGGGAATGCTCCGTCCCTGCGGCACCGTCCAGCTTTGGGCTTGGATGCGGGGCAGGAATGTTGGGATGGGATGGGATGGGATCTGTGGGATGGGATGGGATGGGATGGGATGGGATGGGATGGGATGGGATGGGATCAATGGGATCAATGGGATCAATGGGATGGGATGGGATGGGATGGGATGGCATGGGATGGGATCCATGGGATGGAATCCATGGGATGGGCTGGGCTCCGTGGGATGGGATGGGATCCATGGGATGGGATGGGATGGGATCCATGGGATTGGGATGGGATGGGATCCATGGGATGGGATGGAAGGGATGGGCTGGGCTCCGTGGGATGGGATGGGATCCATGGGATGGGATGGGATGGGATCCATGGGATGGGCTGGGCTCCGTGGATTCGGGGTGGCACAACGCCGCTGTGCCTGGCAGGTGCCGTGCCTGCTGGAGCTGAAGCGCTGTCCCGGCGTGGTGTTCGCCGGAGTGGACGATCCCGAGGATGTGCGGGTGACACATTCCAGGAGCTGTTCCAGGCCGGAGGCTTCGTGGTGTCCGACGAGGAGCTGTTGGAAAGGGTGACCCTGGTGAGTCTCGGGGCGTTTTCTGGCACATTCCCAAATCTTCTGTCAGTTCTGCTTCCAGTGGGGAATTCTTGTCCTCTCTCTGATGTTGGGATAGAGGGACCAGCTCAGAGGTCCCCAAAACATCCAGGGGCAGGGGAGGGCTGTGCCAGGATGTTCATTCAGCCTGGAGAACCATGGAATGCTTTGGGTGGGAAGGGACCCTAGGGATGATCCCATTCCATGGGCAGGGACACCTCCCACTGTCCCAGGCTGCTCCAAACCCCAATGTCCAACCTGGCCTTGGACACTGCCAGGGATCCAGGGGCAGCCACAGCTTCTCTGGGAATTCCATTCCAGCCCCTCCCCACCCTCCCAGCCGGGAATTCCTTCCCGGTATCCAACGGAAAAGGGCCTTCAGCTCCTCGAGGGGAAGTGGCAGAGAGAACTGAGCCAGCTGCTCTGGGAGCTGCAGCACGAGGTGACAGGGCCGGGCTGCCCTTGTCCTTCCAGATGTCAGGGAAAAATTCCCACCAGGACATGATCCCGGTTCCTCACCCAGTGAAGTTTGAGGCTCCATCCTTGGAGGGACTCAGAGCTCCCCTGGACACCCTCAGGTGGCCCAACTTTGGGCAGGGCTTGGCCCAGAGACCCCCGGGTGGCCTCCCACCTATCCCCGGCTCTGGTGTCCCCTCAGGCCAGCTGAAGGAGGTGGTGAAGGTGCTGGAGAAGCTGAACAGGAGGGGGAGGTGGAAGTGGCTCCTGCACCACAGGGAGAGCAAGAAGCTCCGAGGAGACCTCAGGTAACGGCTCTGCCTGGAAATTGGGGATTTTCGGGATGGAGCAGCAGCACTTGGGACCTGGAGAGCATCAGATGGCCTGGAACGGTGTCCTGGGTGCGGTCCAGGATGAGGCAGGGCTCTGGCAGCTCTCCCGGCTCCCTGCTGGGCTTCCACAAGGCCCTTCCCTCTCTCCCTGGCAGGGACGCCCTCAGGGAGTGCTGCAGGCTCCTGGAAGGGCCCAGATTTCCTTGGAGGAGCTGCACATTCCCAAAGCTCCAAAAGGAAACTTCCCTCCCTTCCCACCAGCTTATCCCAACTCCTGGCACACCCCGGGAGCTCAGGGCACCTTCCTGGGGCTCTGCCCCCTCTGCTGTTTCTTTTTTTGTCCCATCACGTTGGGAATTTGGGGTTTGGGATTTGGGATGGGATGAGGAGCCCTGAGCTGGGGATGCAGAGAGGGAATTGCCACTCCAGTTCCATCATGGGTGATTGAAGATGGAGCTGCTCTGGCACCCGTGAGAAGGGTGGAGTGAGAAAACTCCTGGGCTGGGATAAAGGAAGTTTAAACAGGGGAAGGAAAAGCTGGGTGTGCAGGCAAAACCGAGGAATCCATTCCCCATTCCCCATCCCCACACAGCTGGGCTCCATCGTGACTTGGGAACCAACACCGCCTCTCCAAACATCCCCTCTTCCTTCTCCTCCTTCCAGCTTCGTGTCCCGAGCATGATTCCAGGCTCTGGAATATCCCTTGGGACAGTGGCAGTCACCTGCCCTGGCAGGCCCTGGAGGGGTGGGTGAGGAGCAGCTTTGGCTGCTCAGCAACAACAAAACATCCCGGAATTATCCACAGCTCCCAGCACAGATCCCAAACAGCACAGATCCCAATCAGCACCGATCCCAATCAGCACAGATCCCAAACAGCTCCAATCCCAAACAGCACAGATCCCAATCAGCACGGATCCCAATCAGCTCCAATCCCAAACAGCTCCGATCCCAAACAGCTCCGATCCCAAACAGCTCCGATCCCAAACAGCACAGATCCCAATCAGCCCAAATCCCAATCAGCACAGATCCCAAACAGCACAGATCCCAAACAGCCCTGATCCCAAACAGCTCCAGTCCCAAACAGCTCCAGTCCCAAACAGCTCCGATCCCAAACAGCTCCAGTCCCAAACAGCTCCAGTCCCAAACAGCTCCAATCCCAAACAGCACAGATCCCAAACAGCACCGATCCCAAACAGCTCCGATCCCAAACAGCCCCGCAGCAGCTGCTGAGATGAAAATGAACCCAATCCCAGGCACAACCTGGGAGCTGCCTGGAGCAAGGGGGAATTTGCCACTTTTGATCCATATGGAGCAGCGAAAGTCGCCCATGAGGCTGGAAAAAACACCGGGAAGGGCACATCCCGCCCTCCCTGCTCATTCCCTGGGAAGGGCTGGAGAGGGATGAAGCCCCTGAGCCCTCCCCATGCCCCTCTCTCAGCAGGGGCGATGCCAGCGCCCAGAAGAAGCAGCTGCTGCTGAAGTGGTGCCAGGGAGCGGAGCTGGTGGAGCTGCTGCACTTCCACGGCTGCGATTCCCCGGCGGCTCCCGAATCCCGGCACATCCAGTGCCTGCTGGAGCTGCAGGTGCGGCACATCCGCGCCAGGTTCGCCGTGTAATCTCACAGGTAAAGGCATCCCACACCCAGCAGGTCTGAAATTGCCCTGGAAAGGGGTGGAGGAGGGATAAGAAATCCCTGTTTTCCTGCTGTTCCTGTGGGAATCGTTTGTTCAAGATGGGGGTCAGGTGTGAGTGGGGGAAAGCGAATGAATTTTTGGAGGTTGCTGAATTCCAGCAGTTTTTGGAGCCTGTGGGTGGCTTCACGCGCCGGTTCTGGCCTTGCTGGGATGAGGCTGTTGGCAAAGCACCAGAGCAGCCATGGTGGGATTTAGGGATATTTCCCACAGGTTTAGGAACAACCTCGTTTGTTTGAATTAATGATCCTGCTGCTCCTCCCCTTGCAGAAAATCCCAGCGGCAGCAGCAGGGAAATCCTGGAAAGCAAAGGAATTCTTGTGGCTGACGTCAACACCTTCCTCGGGACGGTGCAGAAAGTGGCTGCTCCGTTCAGAAGAAGCTACTGGTAAGGCAGGAAAGCTTGGGATTGATCCCAAAAAGCTGGGAGCAGCTCCGGGGTTGTTTGTGGGATGGCCAGCAGGGAGCTCTGCTCCTGCAGCAGAGCAGGGACGGTCCCAAAGCGCTGGGTCGGGGATCTGCCAGCACTCAGGGCTGGCTCCTGAGCTGTATCCAGGAAAGCCACGCTTGGCTCTGCTGGAAAATGAGGAAAACTCCAGGCCTGGCCCTGGGGAAGCTCTGCAGGAGGCTGGCACTGCCCAGACGGAGCCGGGCACTGACCTGGGCCACCTCTCTGTGTTGCAGGTGACAAAGCGAAGCCACGAGGGCACGGCTCCTCCCCAGGCCCTGTGGCACCAGTTTGGGCATCCCAGATCCATCCCAGTGGATCCCCACCATCCATCCCAATGGATCCCCACCATCCATCCCAGTGGATCCCAGACGTTGCTGGGGGCGGGGGAAGGTCGGGTTTAGCTCTGTACATAAATCTTATTTAAAGGTGGGAAATGCAAATCCTCGGGGGATTCATTCCCTGCCACCCAGTCCCACGTAGGAAAGGTTCTTTTAACGGTACAGGTAAATTATTGGAACGTTTTCAGGTCTTTAGTGCAGCTGCCATTGGAGCATTTGGAAAAGGAATTTCCCAAAGTTTACTTGAAGGTTAGGAATGAGAAGAAATCAGTTTTCCACGGCTGTCCAGGCCCCGCCCAGGCCCACACTACATTTCAGCTCACCCCTGTTGCCTCCTGGTACCAGTTCCCTGCTGGGACTCGGCGCGTTCCAGCACGTGGAATCCTTGTAAATAGCGGGAAGCTGGGATGCAGGAACAGAATAAGCTCTTATTTATGGGGGCCGGGATGGAAACGCCGCGTCCAAGCCCTGTTCCCGACCCGGCTCCGCGGGGCAGGGGCGTCCTTTCAGTTCGTTTTAAATCCAAGACTGCGAGGCCGTTCTGTACAGGATGACTTTGTAAAGAGTTTGATTAATAAAACCTCCAAAAAAGGAACTCTCGCCCAGCTCTGCTCTCTGGAGAGGGGATCCCGCTCAGCATCCAGCCTTTTCCAACACGGCAAAGACAGGGCAGGGGTTTTTCCAGCTGGGAGAGAGGTTGGGAATCAGCAAGGAGTGAGCAAGAGCATGGTGGGCTCCTGGATGATGGATCCTGTCCTGCTTCCCAGCGGGAAGGATGGAATAACCAGAGGAACAGCCAGGTTCCAGCAGGTGGGGACAACAGAATTATTTAAGGATTTATTTTCCACCTGCACCGGGGGCACTTCCCGGCCTCGCTCCGGCACCAGCTCCGAGCAGCTCAGGGTGGGAAGCGTTCCTGGAAGCGGCACCTCGGGAAGAGGAAGTGCCAAAAGCCCCGGCGGGGAGGAGGGAGGGGGGAAGCCCCCGGTGGGTTCAGCTGAGCTTCGGGCCGGCGATGGGATCAAAGCCCAGTTCCTGTGTGGGAACAGCACCGGCTGAGGGGAGCCCCTGGAGAGCTGCTCCAAGGCTTCTCCTCAGTTTTCCTGGCACGGCTGAGTCTGCTCAATGCCAGCCAGGGAATGGGGATCGCTCTGGATTGGGACATCTCGTGTTCAGGACGGAGAGGAGCCCGAAGCAGGGATTATTTACTGCTGCTGCCATTCCCAGCTGTGGCACTGGGGTGGCTGCGGGGAACAGGGACTGTGCCAGAGCACAGCCTGAGCCACAGCTGCCCTGCCAAAAGCAGCCACAGCAGCACAGCCTGGGAAGAACAACCACAGAACCAGGAAACCTTTTCCAGCAGGAAATCTTTTCCAGCAGGAAACGCTCCCATCTCACCCCTGGCAGGCAGAGATCCCGCGGGATCTCGGCCCGGAGCTGCTGCTCCCAGAACTGAAGTGAATCAGACCAGAGCCCAGGACTGGTTTCCAGAATTTGGCTTTACTTCGCAGTACAGAAATCATTTGGAGCCTTCAGGAGACACGAGAAGCACAGGCTCTGTCATGCCGATACCGCAGCGCCGTTTGGTCCATCCGAGAAGCCACCAGGGGACAGAAAATACTTCCACATCTTGCCTGCTCTGTAATTTGTTCTCTCAATTTTATTAAGATTAAAACACAAAGGAGCCTTAGGCACAGCTGTGTCCCAACCGATGTAAACAGGTTTAGAAGCTTAAGTGGAGGTTAAGTTCTGTGCCCAGAACGAAGCCAACATTTGCTGCTACAATAGGTGTGGGCTTTGTCCATGATACAACTTTGCCACAGAGTTAAGATTGATGGGAGAGACTTTAGGGATGCTGTCCACAATAATGGAGTGCTCAGTTTCTATTTTCCTTGATATCAGGTTTGAGTGACATCAGCGTCACATCTACGAGCTCACCAGAAGCACAGGATTGTGAAGGATGTTTTTACAAATGATTAAAAAGACAAGGTAAGACACAGCTGTCAATGAGTTATTTCAAATCTGCACCCACGTCTACGTCTGCAAAAATAATAATAATAATATTAAGTTCAGTCTGCCTTTCGCTTACGAGGTTAGTCAGGAAATCAGTCAGGAATTTGCCAGATTCTGGACAGCAGCCCTACTAGAATGAAATAATTAACACATGATATCCAAAAAGGGAACATTACCAGTGCAGTACTCTTCAATCTCTCAGAGATGGGATTACAAAAGCAGGCCTTACAATATTGAATTTCGTACAGTGTTCATTAAGTTCCTTATATATTCATATTAGCCGATTTAAATTTCTCCTAATTAGAGACTCTCATTACTGCTGCTCCTCCTCCCCGTAGATGTCGTTTTTCTTGCGTTTCATCTCCTCAAAGTCGAACTCTGACCCCATCATCCTCTTATAAATATCTTTGATGTCGTCGCACGTCGTCTCAAAGTGGGTGGTGGCGTCGTAGGTGCGCGAGATGAAGATCTGGAAGCAGAAGCAGCATTGGAGCCCCGAGCTGCAGCCTCTCCCCTCCCAGCCCAGCTCAGCCCTCACTCACCTGGCTCTCAGTTCCCAGGTCGGTCGGTGCAAACAGGTCACTGATGCTCACAAACCTGGAAAAGGGAGAGAAGAAAGGTTCAAGATGGTTTTAGAGCAGGAATGGTTCGATCCAAGGGCATCGCTCAAGGTGCTGAGGAAACTCTCAGCAGCTCTTGGCAGCCAAACGGCTCCAGCTCTCCCAGCAGAGCAGGGAGCAGGGCTTGCTGAGGACTCACTTCTGCTCAATGGGCTCCAAGAGGTCCAAGGCCGGCTTGATCTCTTTCTCCGGATCCGCGGTCTCCACGGTGGTGCTGGCAATGGCGATGTACTTGCCCTGCGCCGCCACGTTGTGAGCAGAGGAGATCATGCACACGTAGATATCTGGGGGGACAGGGCACAGCTGCATCCCAAAACCTCCTCCAGCCTCATCCCAAAAACCTCCTCCAGCCTCTTCCTGCTGCCCTGACACTCGGCACACCCCCTGGATTCTTTAGAGAACCTGGAATGAGTCCCATCCTTGCCCTAGGTGCTCTCATCTCCTGGTTGAGGGGCCTGGACATGGGAGATCTCCAAAGCTCTGTTTCCCACGGCTCTGACGGTTCCTGAAATCCAGTGGGGTTCCCCGTGCTCCGTTTCAGGCAGAAGCAGCACCTCCCCTCCTGCACACAGCCCTCACCCCCTCCCAGACACCCCACACCCCTCACCCACCTCTCCCATCTGGGGCAGTTCCTGCCGCAGGTTCCTCACAAGGTTTTCCGACCACAGGCTCCTCCCACCTCCCCCAACGCTGCTCTGAACTGAAGCCCAGCTTTGCTGGGGCCCAAACATTCCTGGACAGGGCCACGCAGGGTCCATCTCCCCGTGTGATCCACAGCTCACGCGCAGAGAGGCCGGTAACAACCACTGCCTCAGCCCACGTGGTGAGAGCAGCTGGGCACACACCTGATTTCCGGTTGACCTGGTTCTGTGGAATGATGATCTGGCACGAGTTGGCATCGTTCGTGTTCTTGATGGGGTGGCTCAGGATGCAGATTACCCGGATCACCTGGCCCACCTTCGTCACGCGGTCCGACACGTAGCTGGGGTCGCAGATGAGCTGTTTGCAGCGAGCCACCTGAGCACAAACAGGGAAAAATCACCCAGTTCACATCAAAAATCTTTTTTTTCGTAATAATTTAATATTTGATCAATCTGAAGCCTCCAGGCCGCACACACTTTGGTCTCTAGCATGGATTGTCACGTCTGCTCCTGGCCAGGACACGTCATTCCCACCCCAAGGGACACATTATCCCACCAGCAAGTGCTGTGCTGTCCCGTGAGTGCCCGCTCCAGTCAGGAGCACGTTCAGAGCTTCCAAGCAGCCTGCAGCATTCCCAGTTTTATCCAGCCAGGTGGAGGAGAAGCTGCAGGAAGGCCACGTGCCAGCTGTCAGAGCAGCTAAAAATGCCAAGGGCAGAATTGGTTCCAGGTTAGACACGAGGAACAGCTCCCTTCCAGCTCACCCAGCCTGATTTATTCACTGCCAGCCCATGGAGACTCCATCCCAACTCCTGGAGCAGGGACGCTGCAATGAACTCCAGCCATCAGGACATTGTGTCTTCAGCGAGCTGGCCCAGGGACGACAGCCCCGGCCCAGCAGGTTTGGCCCTTGGGCTTAGAAAAGGTTTTTCTCTGTGTTTTTTCTGATCAAACCCAAAACATCTGCATTCTGAGGGGCGGGATGTGGGGTGGGGAGCCGGGAAGGATGGGAAGGGATCGTACCTCCCCCTCGGACTTGACCCCGACCACTTTGCCGTTCTCTATGACGATCTCCTCGATGGGCTTGTTGAGCATGTAGGTGCCTCCATAGATCGCACTGAGCCTGCAGCAGGAAAATCCCTTCAGCACCTCCATGGCTGGACTGTAACAGCCCTTCCACCCCTGTTCCACTCAGGAAAACCCAGCCTCAGACTTCAACCTCCTCAAAATCCGCTGCTTAAACACAACGGGTAAACACTCTGCAGACAGGATCTCTGAGCAAATCCAGCGGTAAACACACCCCAAAGAAGGAATCTCACGTGGAGGAATCACCTCTTCCTTAGGAAGTGAGAGAACCACTAAGGACCTCAGTATTTTTATACAGCATCACATCCTGGAAGCTCAAGCACTGACTCCACACATCCACCACCCACACATCCACCTCCACACATCCACCTCCCACACATCCACCTCCACACATCCACCTCCACACATCCACCTCCCACACATCCAACTCCACGCATCCACCTCCACGCATCCACCACCCACACATCCACCACCCACACATCCAACACCCACACACCCACCTCCACACATCCACCTCCACACAACCACCACCCACACCTCCACCTCCACACATCCACCTCCACACACCCACCACCCACACATCCACCTCCACACACCCACCTCCACGCATCCACCTCCCACACATCCACCTCCACACATCCACCTCCACACATCCACCTCCCACACATCCACCTCCCACGCATCCACCTCCACGCATCCACCTCCACGCATCCACCTCCACACATCCACCTCCACGCATCCACCTCCACGCATCCACCTCCACGCATCCACCACCCACACATCCACCACCCACACATCCAACACCCACACACCCACCTCCACACATCCACCTCCACACAACCACCACCCACACCTCCACCTCCACACATCCACCTCCACACATCCACCACCCACACATCCAACTCCACACATCCAACTCCCACACATCCGACACCCACACATCCGACACCCACACATCCACCTCCACACATCCACCACCCACACATCCAACTCCACACATCCACCACCCACACATCCAACTCCACACATCCACCTCCACACCCCCCTGGAGGAAATCCAGAGACAAAGCCATGTGCTCACCGTGCAAATCCCTGGGGCAGCTCTCCAAGGCCATAGAGGGGGTACAGGTAGGGGCTTTTCCCGTATCGAGCCAGTGACTCGCTGTACAGCTTAATCCTGTTGATTGTTTCTTGGCAGGGTTGATCTAGATAGCTGGGAAGGACAGTTAGACCATTTGGGATGGTTCCCAAGCCAAGACTTCCAGCAGAATACACCCAGAGAGCAAAACATTGACGTCCTGTGAAGTTTCTTCCCCACCCTCCAGCTGCTCCTGGCAGTGCTTCCCTGAGAGTTCCCTTTTAGGAGCACTCGGTGTCACAAGTTTTACTCAGGAACCCTCAAAGTTTAAAATAACCAATCAATCCCATCATGACCCCAAATGCTGGGATTTGGGGGAGCAACTGACCCCACTTACTCGTCAGTCCTGTAGAGAGCGAGGGCATGGCCTGTGAAGTCAATGACATCTTGGCCCAGGTCAAACTTCTTGTACACATCCCTCATGGTGGTTTTCTTGGGATCCACGCCCTCGAAGGTCCGCGGGTCGTTCTCGTCGAAGTTGGCCACGTACACCAGGAATTTCCTGAACCGGCGCTTCTCGAACAAACCCATTAAGCCTAAAACCAAGGTTTGGTCAGAATTCAGCAGATCCTCGGTGGCTTTTGTGGCTTTTCCATTGCCGCAGAGTATCAGCAGTGGGTAAGGACCGCTGAGTGTTCAAATATGGGATGGTTTGGGTTGGAAGGGGTCTTAAAGGTCATTAGTTCCAACCCCACGGGCAGGGACACCTTCCACTGTCCCAGGGTGCTCCAAGTCCCAATGTCCAACCCAACCTTGGACACTTCCAGGGATCCAGGGGCAGCCACAGCTGCTCTGGGAATTCCAGCCCAGCCCCTCTCCACCCTCCCAGCCAGGAATTCCTTCCCAAGATCCCATCTAACCCTGCCCTCCTTCAGCCTAAGGCCATTCCCCTTTGTCCTGTCCCTCAAACCCCAAACACGAGGCTGCACAAGGCACCATTTATGCACCTGAATTCTCCACAAATTGCAGAAACAAGACTGGACATGAGGGCAGAGGCCGCACCTCCACTCCTGCCAGGATGAGTCTCTTGGAGACCATACAGGGCCAAACTGAAGGAATTCCTGATTCCTTCAGCAAACAGGAATATCTGCCATGAGGAAGGCTCAGACCTACAGATCTGGGGCCTTAACTGCAGGAGTCACTTTATCAGAGGTGCTGCTGAACACATCCCACGTCTGGAGCTAATGGAATGCCCTCGAGATCCTAATGGATTTCACCACACTATTATTAGTTTTATTTGAAGAGTGACATTTAAGTAGGCAACAATTAAGGTTTGAGGTGCCACACGTTGGAATTAGTCATCCCAATCTGCCTGTAATGTTTTTCACACACGCAATTCCAACACGGACCCGACATCAAATATTTATGGCAGAGCTGGGAGCACGAGCCCCAGATGTAAGCTCCTGAGGAAGGAAAATCCTGCCAGGTTCTCACCAGAACCTCACAGAACAGGCAGCTCGGAAGCTCCAAGAAAACAGGGCTCAGGAAGCCCAAGGCCCACACTGCAAGTGGTGTTTGAAGTCAAAGAGGTGCAGGAGAACCCTGAGGATGCTCCTTGCATCAAGAATATCCCAAGGGATGGGTTTTGCCTCTTTTTAGGGGATTCAGAGGGAACAAATAAGGTGCAGCTACTCACTGGAGGCCAAAGCTTCTGCCTCAGTGGAAGGAACTTTGTAGATCTTTCCTCCCTTGTAGACGAAGCTCCCCTCGATCACCTTGAAGTCCAAGTAACGAGTGACTTCTGTGTAGAGCAGCATCTTTACCAACTGACCTGGAAGGGGGTATGGCACAGTCAAACGAGGACACAGCAGCTCCCAAGGCACCATGACAAACCCTTCCCCAGCAGCACCACATTCAATTCCCAGATAAGCTGGGACTAAAGCAACCAAGCCTTGGCTGAGATCTATCAATTCTTCCACTGCAGCAGCCCTGAGCCAGGCACTGCACAATCCATCCATCCCCTCGTGCTCCAGGATGAGATTCCAGCAGCCACTGGTTGGTTTTAGGCAAAGGGAGCTGCCCCTTCACTGATAGTGGGTTTGGTCTAGGCCAGTCCCAGTACTGGAACACACAGATTCAAGGATAAGGATTTGTAAGGAATGACAGTGCCTGTCCCGTTCCAGCACCCAGCACTAGCCCAGGCTGAGCTTACAAGGAATACCTGGGAGCTCAGGATCACTCACCATTAGCCATAAGGAATTTCGGAATGAGGTCCACGTTCCAGTCTCTTCCCCGCCCCATAGATTCTGGTGGAGTTCCCGGGAGATTAAACCTTTTGTAGAGCTTTGCAGAGAGAATACAGAACTTATTATAGCCCAGGAAATGTGTCTGGGTGTCATTCCTCCCACACATGTACACACTTTCCACCCCCACAGCTCCAGGCTGAACACAAGCTCTTCAGAGCCAGCTTTTGGCTGGAGTTTGAGCTCCACGTTGAGTTTGGAACACACAGACACATCCAGTGAATTGTTACAGTAAGAAGCAGGCAGTGTAATTCTGCTCATCCAGGCCTTCTCTATCCAAGGCTTAAGGATTTGGGAATTTTTTGAACCTGATGAACTGTTTAACAGGACATTCCTTAGTCAAATTTACAATTTAGCTGAAGAGTTTTAACATCCAGTTGTAACAGCTCTGGAATGCTCCGTGCTCAGATCCCAGCTGGGAATTACAGCAAACAAGCACAATCTACCAACTACAAACACCCCCACTGTATCTGGGGAGGAAGGGCCATAAAACTTCCTCACTCAAAGGAAACCCTCGGAGTTATTAATTTGAAGCCACCCTAAGGCTAACTGGGAATAAATCCCCTTTATGTGCCCAGGAAGGACACAGGGGATGGGTCTCTCCACACTTACATCTTCCAGGGGTGTAATGGATGCACTTTCCCCTCCATAGTACGAGTTACGATCCATGTGAAGGACTTTCTTTCCGTTCACTGACATGATCCCGGAGAGGATGCATTCCTGCAGGAAGGAAAGGATGCAAAGGACAGGTGAGCTGCACTGGAGCCTCCTCCTTCCCATTTTTCCTAAGGAAGAGCATGTTCAGACAGCTCCATTTGCAGGTAGCTGCACAGCCCTCTGAAAACAAGCACAGCAGTTGCCTCATTCCACAATTCAGGCACCTCTTGGAGGCAGATTAACCCCTTAATAAATTTACTGTCTGCTCTGGGCAAGCTACACAACCACCACCTATCATGACTTCCCAGAAGAATTTTTTGGGAATTTCGTGCATGTGAGCTAGACTAGGAAAATCTGTCCTCTAAGCCACCAGCTATCAGCTTAAGGATGTCCACAGAGAGGCAGGAGGAGCATGAAATCTTACCTGGACTTCAATGAGCCTCCTCAAAACCTCAATTATTAATATTTGCCACACTGGGACACTCAAGAGAATCAACAGCTTCTCTTAGAGAGCAGCATAAAGAATAAATGAAGGCATGTGGGTGCTTCATCAGCTCAGCTTTGCTTTCCTCGCTCTGTCCCCACTGAGAGTGCCTGGAGCAGCAGATCAGCTGCTGTGTCTGACTGCAGCACCAAGAGGCTGAGCCTCACCGCAGAGCACACACAGCCTGCAGAACCAGCTCAGGGCTTGCACAACTAAATCCCCATTAAAACACGACTTTGCACCGGCTCTAGCATTCCCCAGCCAAAGAGCTTAACAAAAACTTGAATGTTTGCGTGCTTAGGACAGCTTATCTTGGAGGTTTTACTGATCTTGCTCTGCCTCAGCTCCCTCCAGCAGCAGAATTATGTCTGCACTGAGCTCTCATTCAGCATCACGATCTCACTGGGAGGTCCTGGCCACATCTCACATTATGGGTGGGGTTTGGAGCAAGCTGCAACAGTGGAAGTGTCCCAACCATGACAGGATGGTTTTTAAGGTCTCTTCCGACCCAAACCATTCCACGATTCTATGATCACCTTTCATTCAGTTCGTAAACCCTCATCCAGCTGCTGACAGATGCCACCACTGCACATCTGTTTATCCAGGCAGCCTGGCCCTCCTGCAGAGATCTGTGGCTCCATGAGATCCTTCCTGTTTACTCCACAAGCACCTCAGTCAGGACTCTCCTCCTGTGTCACTTCCCCCTCCTGTGGAGCGCAGGAGGTTTATTTCCAACTCCGAACTGACCCATGCAGGTGTCAGTCAGGAAAACCACAAACACCAGGAGTTTCCCACTGTGTATTGTTTGTGTAAATCCTAACTCCAGTCAATCCTCGGTGTAAAGGAAGCTGTAAAATCAACTTCCCCAGCCAAGGCAGCTCTCAGGGGGTTGTTTTGTGCTGAAGGTCAGACATCTGTAGGTGCAGGGATCTCTGGCAGGGATCGCTGCCTGAGGATTTGCTGTTCTGGTGCTTCCAGGTGGCAACGGAAAAACCTTCTCCATTGGGATAGCAGGGCACTGCTGGCCAGTCTGTCACCCACCAGGATGTCACCGAAATCCAGCCAAGGACCTGAGGAGCAAAGCTGGAGCTGCCTCGTGGACAGCAAGGACGCTCTGAATTCAATCCCTGAAGTCATGGAAGATTTCCAGCACGGTGCCCACAAGGCTTCATGATCACCACGTGGATCCTGAATAGTGAGCCACAGTGCTTCCCACAAAAGCTCTCCATGATCCATCAGCTGCTCCTTCCAGCACTGTACCATCCTTCCAAGGATCCTACAAGGTCCCTCCTTTTCCCCACACGGGCTGGAGCAAGCAGAGACCCTCACAGCAGATACAGCTACACCAAAACCTGTGTGAAGTCACTACTCAAGGCCTACAACGCTGAGTAACCACAGGAGTGAAAGTGGTTGCACAGTGTCAGCTACAGCGTTAATGATTAACCACACCCAACATGGGACTGTCACACAAAGGGCACCATCACCAACCAGTTAAATTCACAGAGCTCTGTGGTTGCACTCCTTGCTCTACCCTGTGATTTATCCCCCCTGGAACATCTCCCAAAAGCCTGGCTCACCAGCTCGTCCAGATGGTGGCACAGGACTGCAAGTGTCCATGCTGGAGCTGAGCCACAAGGAAGCCAACCAGGATTTCACAACTAAATAAGTATCAAAAGGAGGGATGGAGCTACAGTAAAAGCAGCACAAGTTACATCCACTGGTCTGGATGTCAGCTGATTTCAGTCTCCCATTTAACTTCAAAGCATTCCTTGCTCTGTATTCCCAGAAGAGTGTGCATCCCTTCCCCAGGCCCAAGCTACCAGCGTCCCCTGGAGTGAATTCGGGCACCAGCAGAAGATATAAGAGGCCTTAAGTACCTCTTCAATCTTCTTTCACACCCATTAAACACTGCTATGGGGACTGAGGTGGAGCTACTACACTGCTATTTAATCCAAGGCTCATTGAACACGTCCCTTCCATCAGGCAGGCTCCTGCCAGGCCCCGGAGCGCTGAAATCCCGCACAGGCCTTTCAGGGCACTTCCCTCTGCAGCCATGATGGCCATAAAGCACACGGAATGCACAATGGATTTATCCTCCCAGCTCAGCAATTCCTTTGGATGCCGTGCTGGCTGCATCCGCTGGGCCATGACCGGGAACCTCTCGATGTGTTAGAGTGTCATTTGGGTCAGGGAGCGAGGAAAACAAACAGCCTGCGCTGATAAGGGGAGGGCTGGGAAGAGTTCAGAGTGCAAATAAAAAAGGGGAAGCGTCAGAGTTCAAATCTGTGCATTTTTTGCTGTTTTATAAACGTCGCCATCACCAAACAGGAACAAGGAGCAGCTGCTGACAGCAGCACCAGGACACAGCAGGGAGAGCTCCGGGTATCCAGCCGGGATCCGACAGAGTCCTCATGCAAATTGCAGTCACGCTGCTACTACAATCCACTGCCTCAGCCAGTTCAGGTTACGAGGCTCCCAGGAGCTCATTGTGCTGCTGAATGGACAGAGCAAGTCTGAGCATGATCGATGTCGTCTGCAGCAACGCTCGGCCACTGCAAATGGCCGGAGAACCAGGGAGGAACCAGCATTGGGAATGTGGAGAAGCACGTCCAGTGTGAATCCATGAAAATAAAAACACAGAGGAACTTGGAGGTATCGGTGTTTCCGTGCTTGCTTAAGACGCATCAGCTCTTCCCTGGCATGCAGGAGCTGGTCATGACTAGACCTTGTGCATGCAGAAGCCTTGAGGAATGGAGGGAAGCAAGGAGGTTTCCATGGACTTTCTCCAAGTAGGGCGGCAGTTCAGAAGGGCTCAGACAGCCCGATGGAAACTCGAGCCAGCGTCGGTCCTGTAACAGCGCCGAGGGGAGGATTGGGCACTAAGCATTGAGCAAAATCCCTTCGGCTTCGGGAATGGGCTCTGGCACCGTGAGGCTCTTTCTTCGAAAGACAGGGCCGGGCTGTGGCCAGCGAGAGTCACAGAAGGGCTGGGCTTGGAAGGGACCTCTGGAGAGCCTTGGTCCAACCCCCTGCCTAGGCAGGGTCACCTGGGGCAGGTGACACAGGCAATTCCAGCTCTCACTGCCTGACCCAAAGCTCTGCTCATCCTACAAACTGCAAAAACACCTCCTCACAGCACTGGAACAATCCTTGCTGCTACTTGAGGATGATGCAAGGGACAGTGATGCTCCACTTGGTCCTCACAGTCACTCTGAGGCTCTTTAGGCAACGAGGCCTGGGCCTATGTGACCAAATAGATCCTGAACCAATGAGTTTGGCTCCTCTGCTCCTACAGAAAGTGAATCTGTAACTTTGTGATGGATTTAAATAGCTTTAACATGGGGAGGCAGCTGGCAGGTAAGAAGCTTAGTTCAGCCTGCAAAGAGTGAAACCTCAGCAGGAACAGAGCATTCACCTACTGGGGCTGAACTGGAGGGTTTAATTATCCCCAAAATTTGTGGAAAATAACTTTGTAGAAGCACAGAGGGCAGACAACAGAGCCTGTCACCGGGCACAACATCCTGCTCCTAAATAACCCAGTGAGGAAGTACCGAGCCACTTCCACACCAGAGAAGTGGAAATTATGGTGAACTGAAAAGAGAGGTGTGAAAATACAACCACGAGTTCTCCAGCCTGTGATCACTGCACCAGATTAAAAACGAGTTTGTGCAGTAGGTCTGCAGGAAGATGATCCCTAATCTGCAACACACAACGCACATGGCAAGCCTAAGCCCAGGACCTTAAAGCTATTAAGGCTCCAGCTACTTGGAGAAGCCATTCCCACCAGGAATGAGGCAGCTGGAAGATCTACCAGCTCTCATGCAGCCAGACCCACCAGGGCCTTGCAAACACTGGCACCTCACACTGATCCATGCAGGAGGGAGCAGGAGGAGCCATGGAGTTCATTACACCTGGTGGAAGTTTCAGGGCTTGTAGCAGCAGCAATTCAGGATTATTTTTCCCCACAGAGCTGACACATCTCTATGAGCTGGCACTGCAACGGGGTCTCTGATTAGCACACAGAAGGGAAAAACTGAAATAGTTTGAGTGCCAGTAATCCCAGTCCTAAAGCTGCCTTAGTCCTTCATTACTGGTTGAGGAAGAGATTAACACCTGAAATATTCATGTTGCACTTCCAGATCCATCCCAGAGGAATTTACACGTGCACTCATGGAGCCCCACAACCGTGAATGACCACTACAATGGATGTATTTGTGCTCTTTTACAAAGCCTCCAGCGACTCCTTCTTCCTCTTTAAACCAACAACAGAATTTTCCTTCAGAAAGAGGAAAAAAACCCCTCCAGATCAGCAGCAGAGACACAACCTCAGAGCTACAACAGGGGCCTGATGGGGCTCCAGCAGCAGAATCCACTTGTGCCAGGACCAGCTTGGAGGAAGGGATGGTTGCAAACCTCACCAGAACTTCCATGACAGCTCCTTTGGAAAAGGATAGGAGCAACTGGATGTGTTTCCAGCTCCTTTTCCTCAGGAAGCCTGACTGTGCCAGCACTGGTACCAAAGCTGGAGGAGCAACCTCCAAGCTTCATCTGACTGCAGAGGAGTCCTTTAGCCCAGCCTGATCCAGCTCCGCTCCGACACCACTCGCCAGCCACAATGGTTGAGCCAACACCAGGAATTTTAGGATGGCTGCACCAGCACCTCTGGTTTCCATTCTTCTCCACATGAGCTGCTCAAGACAAAATGAAGTCCACCCTAATTGGTATTTCAGAGGGAAAGCCAGCACGCCAGAAGCAAAATACGAGCTCCTGGATATTCCCAGGCTCTGGAGTTTGGTCAGCACACCTTAAAATACGGCCCTAATTTATTCCTTTTAACTCAACTGCTGCTCATTAGCAGGAGCTTGTCTTAAAAGGGATTTCACAAGAGGCCTTTTGTCAAATTTACACTGGCATTTGTCAGTTTGAGATTAAGCCCCCATGTTCACCAACTTGATACCCTGCTCACACTAAAGCATAAATTAACATTTTAATGGAGCTCGGATCTATTGGAGGCCCCTTCACTACAAGCTCATTATACTTCACCTCCCCAAAAGTCCCTTTCCCTGCTTTGCTGAGCCAAGGGCAGGCTTTAGGACAGAATCCAGCTTTCCCTATCAAAGGGAAGAAGCTTTTTCCTCCTAAGCCATTCCTCCACCTCAAAGGAAGAGCCCTGAAGGAATGAAAGCAACTGGGAAAGTCTGGTGTCCCCTCCAGCAGCAGCTGGGAAGACGCTCCCAACACTTTACACATTTCCTTTGTGCCACGTTCCAGGTTTGTTACCCTTCTTCCCAAACCCAAAGTGGGGGGATGATAATCCAGCTCTGCCTTCGGTGGGGTCCTGTGTCAGCAGCCACGATGCCTCTGGCAGCCCCGTCAATCACAGCGGCCAAACCACAGGAGGAAACGCGTGGATTTCAATTTAATCACCGTCACCAGGGAAAGTGGGGGAAATCCCTCGCGGCCAACCCCAAAGAGATCCCTTTGTCCAGCCACCTTTCCCCACTAACAGGAGGGAACAAAAGCAGGAAAGGCCGTTTCACAAGGAGGAAAACCTCTCCACCATATTGGATTTTCTTCCCCCCCTTCTCCAAACAATGCCTCGTATTTGTAACCTGCAATCCGCCCTCCCGTGGCATCTCCCGGCCTCCAGGGATGCAGGAACCGGGAGGAATCCTCCCGCAAACCTCCCGGGCAGCGGCACTGCCATGTTTTTTTTCGCCGGGGCTGCCTGCGGTGCGGGCTGCATCCTCCACAATAGGACAAAGCCCCACCAGGGCTCATCCCCCTCCCTCCGCCGCACCCCCATCAGCTGTCAGCTTTCCTTAGGGATCACCGGGATGCAGCGACATCGCAGGAAAGGGGATTTTTTTTGGCGGGGGTGGGGGGGGAATAAGGGAAATTTGACAGGCTCGCCAGCCTCCCATCCCCCTCCTGCTGCAGTCAGGGCTGGATGGAGCCGAAGGCTGCAAAGGCGGAGCGGGAATGGGGATGGGGAGGGGGGGGATAACCACGGCTGCCTCCACCCTGCACGGACCTGCAGCCACGTTAGGTTTGTGGTACGGGGGGGGCGGGGAGGAGATGTGCGAAGGGAAAAAATTTGATAATAATTTAAACAATAAATAAAAGGCGATAAATCCCCGCCGGTGTTTTGTTGTCCGAGTCTCCCCACGCCCTCCGTCCGCAAAACAACCGCATTTCCTGGGGGCCCCTGGGAGCTGGGGGGGATCGGGGACGACGGGGGTGTATCTAAACACGAGGAGATGTTAAAATCACACAAAAACCCCACCCGGGGGTCCAGTTAGGGATGGGGGGAAGGATCCAGGGTGCGGATGGGATTGGAGCTGGGGGGTGCTGTGAGAATTAATGATGGGGAAATGACCATGGGGTCCCCCGGGGGGTCACACACACCAGACCCCCGGGGTAATGTTGAGGGGCGGAGGGGGGAGGATCCCAGGCTGGGCTGGAGATGAATGGGGAAGGATCCAGGGTGGGGGTGGGACTGAAGCCGGGGGGCTGCTGTGGTAATTAATGACGGAAGAAAGCACCCAGGGGTCCCCAGGAGGGTCACACACACCAGATCCCCGGTAATACTGGAGATGGGGGCGGGGGGGGAAGCACCCAGACAGAGTGGGGGGGCTACAATGGACAGGTGACAGCTGAAAAAAACGACCTGAATGGGGTGAGAGGGGTGATGATCAGGTGAGAGATTGAGGACGGGACCGCACACCCGGGGGAGGGGATAAAGACCACGAGTGCCGAGGCGGGGGGGGGGGAGCTGCGAAAACCCCAGGCTCGGGGGGGGGACGATCAGGTGATAGACGGGCAAAAGGACAGCGGCGCCGGGATGGGTGAGGGATGGGGAAGGGGATCAGCCGCAGGAGCCGGGGGATGGCGAGGGGGGGCGGCGGGGCGGGGCAGGGCGGCGGCCGCCCGCAGCAGGCCCGAGGCGCGGACGAGCAGCGGCTGCTCCTCACCGTGAGGCCGGTGCCCAGCACGATCACGTCGTACTCCTCATTCATGGCGGCGCGCGGTGTCTCGGGGGTCTCTCGGCCGGGGCTGAAGCGAACCGGGCGCTACGCGGGGGCCGCGAGAACGCGAGAAAATGGAGCCTCCGCCGTGAGGGGACCGCGCCGGGAGGGCGGGGCCGGAGCACCTGCGCCCCGCCCACGCGCCTGCCAATCACAGTCCCATACGCCACGCCATTGGCTGGAGGGGCCGTCACTCAAAGGGCGGGCGCGCTGCGCGCGCGAGCGGCGCTGCCACCGTGGTGGGGGCGCGGCGCGCATGCGCAGTCCCAGCGCCGCCCTACGGACTCGGACTGCTCCGAGGGGGATCCTTTATTGGGGGGGGGGGGTCCTAAATTTGGGGGTGTCCTTTGATTTAGGGAGTCCTCATTTTGGGGAGTCCTGTTTTGGGGTGTTCAGTTTGGGGGGTCCTTAATTGGGGTGGTCTCAGTTTTGAGGGCCTCATTTTGGGGAGTCCTCAGTTTAGGGGTTCTCATTTGGGGGGGTCCTTTATTTGGGGACAGAACTCGGTTGGGTCCTCAGTTTTGGGGGGCTCCTGAATTTGGGGGTTCCTCTGTTTAGGGAGTTCATCAGTTTGGGGGGGTCCTCCATTTAGGGGTCTCAGTTTGGGGGTCCTCAATTTAGGGGAGGGTCTCTGTTTGGGGGGTCTAATTTTGGGGTCCTCTCTTTAGTGGGGGTACATTTAGGGGGCTCCTCTGTTTGGGGGAGGTCCGTATTTGGGGATCCTTAATTTAATGGGGTCCTCAATTTGGGGACCTTAATATAAATATTAATATTTTAGCTTCCTTAATACTGGGAGGCTCTCGATTTAGGGGGTCCTGGGGAGCATCCTCAATTTGGGGCTCTTCAGTTTGGGGGGTTGTCCTCAATTTAGGGGAGTTCTCAATTTTGGGAGCTCTTAAATTAGGGGGGGGGGTGTCAAGTGGGTCCTTAAATTAGGGGTTCCTCAATTTAGGGGGGTTTAATTGGACCCCACACAGGAGGACCCCCAATCCCTCCACATCCGGTGCTTTCCCATCCCATCGTAGGCATCCCGTGAAGCACTTTTAATGAGAAATTTGCTAATTACCCAACAAACAGCCAGCATTAGGGTGCATTCCTACTTCCCAAACTCCACTTTCACTTCTCCCCCATGGCACCTCCCACATTTCCCCCCTTTCCACCCCAAAACGTGAGGCTTTTCCTCTCGCCCCGGTGCGGAAAATCCCACGCGTTTTCCAGAAGATTGGAGCTTTTCCTTGCGTTTCGGGGTTGTTTTTTTTTAAATCCTCACCACCAGCCCATCTCCACTTCCTCGTGGGAGGCAGGAATTTCCCGGCTGAGGGCTGGGTTGGCACCCCATGGATCAGAATCCCGGGAAGGAGCACGTAGGCAGCGGGCACGGCGAAGCCGCTTATGGCTGCCGTGGATTAGGCACCCGTGGGGACTTAAGGCATCTTAGTCTGATCCCAGGGCTGTGGATATCCCTGTGGAAGCACTGGGAATGATGGAGAAGCTCCCAAAATCCCACCCGTGGTGGCTCGGAATGGGAGCAAAGCCCTTGCTTGGAAATGATTTGGGGATTTGGAGGAGGAAAGGTTGGAGAGGTGGGTGGTGATCCACAGGGATGCCCCGTTCTCGGTGGCCACGGGGCAGGTACGGGATTCCAGGAGGGATGGGAAGGGAAGGGAAGGGAAGGGAAGGGAAGGGAAGGGAAGGGAAGGGAAGGGAAGGGAAGGGAAGAGAAGGGAAGGGAAGGGAAGGGAAAGGAAGGAAGGGAAGGGAAGGGAAGGGAAGGGAAGGGAAGGGAAGGGAAGGGAAGGGAAGGGAAGGGAAGGGAAGGGAAGGGAAGGGAAGATAGGATTTCAGGAAAGAAGGATGGATGGATTCCAGGAAGGAAG
>JACSVZ010000015.1:221184-265857 GCA_014706295.1 Lycocorax pyrrhopterus obiensis
CCGCCCTTCCTTAAGGAGAAGAGGGTTCCCGGCTCCATCCCGCCGTGCCCTGGGAGATGGGGGGGTGTTACTGGCTCCATCCCGCCTTTCCCTGGGAAGCAGAGGGTTACCGCTCCCCATCCCATCTTTCCCTGGGGAGAAGCCGATTTACCGGCTTCATCCCGCCCTTCCGTGGGGAGCAGAGCGTTCACCGGCTCCGTCCCGCCCTTCCCTGGGTAAAAGAGGGTTCCCGGCTCCATCCGCCCTTCCCTGGGCAAGGAGAGGAGAGGCCACGCCGCCTTTCCCCCTCTCCTGTGCCCATCGCTCCCAGGGGGAGGTCGATGAGGCCTCGACCCCGAGCTCCTGGAAGCCTGGGACACGTAGGAACCAGCTGGTTTTGAAATTTTCTGGCTCGCCAGGGACACGTTGGCTTTTCCAAGCTCCCGCACGCGCCGGTGGCTGATCCCAAGGCCTGAGCAGCTGGGAAAGCCACGTGCTGTTTTGGACGCACCTTGGGGAGCCGTGCTGGGTGATGCAGATGCCCTTCAGGAGCGGGATTCGGGAATAGGAGCAGCGTGGATGAGTGCTGATCCCTTCCTGGAGGGGCTGGAGGCCTCTTTGCTCCCCGCTTGGAGCAGCTGCACGGCTGAAGTTTGGCCTTAGAAGGGGAGAAAAATACATTTCTGCTCTGGTCTTGCACAATTCTAATCCCAGATTGTCCTCAAATTATCCCACAAGGGTTTGGATTGGGGCAGAGCTTGCCCAGCTCTAGGTCTGCGCTCTTTGAGGGGCGATAATCTGAGATAGATGAAACAAGCAGGAGGTTGGATGGCACAAAAATAGTTGTAAAATATGGTCCTTGCTCCATGGGAACAAAGTTAATTTTAATAAAAGATGTACCAGAAAGCCTGTGATGATCCAGAATGATCCAGAATGATCCATGGTTTGGTGCTCGTCACGGATGTAGGAGGTGCTGGGTGAAGCTCTGCTTTTTTGGGATAGTCAGGGCATAAAGCTCATGGATTTACCCCAAGTCTTTGATAAAAATGGATATTTCTTAGTGCAGCTCCAAACTCGTTTTGGTGTTTGTGAGAGATAGGTACTGAACAGGCTCTGCTGTGGTTGAATCTGGAAATCACTGGTCTGCTCTAGAAGGAGTTTTTTCTATGAGTTCTGTTGTTAAGGAAATGTCTGATTTCACAGAAACTGTTGTTTTCCAGCCAAAAAAATCGTTGTCAGAGAATTTCAGAAACTCTTTTCTTCCCTGATAAGAACCATAAGACTTGCCTTGGACCAGAAGCTGTTACGTGCTGTGAAACTGGTTTTATGTTCTGATTTGTTTCTTTATTTTTAGTGCACCTCTTAAACCTGCAGTTTTTGGTGGTGGCAGCAGGGCCAGCTTGAATATTCCCCATTCCCAGATCTTCACCCCCAATATCCCCTAGAATCCACACCCCACCTTGGAGCTGTGTTGGCACAACCCTTGTGAACCCATGCAAGAATTGCTGAACCTGCCTGGGTTAAAAAGAACCTCTTTGCCTTTATTTGCTGCTGAGGTTTGCTGATCTTCTTCCTTAGAGCCCCAGGCTGTGCCAGGAGGGGAAGAGGAGGAGTTCTGGGATGAGGATTTGTGTGGCCACCACTTTTTGGGGGGATCCAAATGAAATGGGTGATTTTATTACGTAAAATATCCATTGGTCCCTCTGGCGCTTCCCAAAGTGACCAATTCCCTGTTCTTGGTTAGAATCCCTTAGAGACCAGAGAGTGAAATGTTGATTTTTTTTGGGATCAATTCTACTTTTGCCCAGTCTGGGAGGTTTTTTTTCTTTTTGATGGTGAGACCCCACTAAAATTGTGAGGGAATGTTTGGATTTGGGTGCTTTGGTTGTTTTTATTGGGGATTGGAGGGGTGTGATTTCCCCAGCTGAAGGGTCCGTAGGGAATGTGTGGGGGGAAGGATTTGTTTGGGTTTTTTCCCTTTTCCCAAAGGGAATTGCTCTGCCTCAGGGAGCTCATTCCTAACACTGCTGCTCTCCCAAGGCTGCCTCTCTCAGGGCATTGCAGCTCCGTGGAAAATCACTGAATTGGGTGATTTTGCCAACAAAATGTTGCTTTTTTTGTTGTCCAAGTGCCAAAATCCCTGTGCTGGTGGCTTGGGAAGAGTCAGGTGTCAGTGAGTGAACCCACAGCAGGTGCCAGCCCTGGGTGAGGTGACAGAATTGGGGTTTTGGGGACAAAAACTGCAGAGATAAAAGGCAGCCAGAGCTGCTCTCTATGAATTAATGAGGGAAACGTGTCAAAACCACATTCTCAGCTTTGTGAGCAGCTGAAAGGAGCAGGAGGGAGCCCGTAAAATCCAAGAAATGGCACTTGGAAGGGTTTTAGATGGAGGATTCCTACCCTGAGGAGATTTTTCAGCAGCTTCAGAGTGGGGCAGCTGTGGCTTTTCCCAGCCAGGGATGGGGACCTGTCCTTTTCCAGAGGGAAAATTCCAACTTCTTATCCAGCCTGAAGGTGCAACTTGAGGTTTTTTCCCTTAATTTTTCCGTCTCCTGGTGCCAGAAAAGAGGCTCCATCATCTCTGTGACTCTGGATCTTTCCAGCTTGTCCCTCCTGGGATTAAACATTCCCTTTGCAATTCCTTTTCCAGAGCCACCTCCGGGTGGGATTTTGGGGCAGAGATTGAAACACTCAGATTTTTGCTGCAATTGCTGATGGCACAAAGAGAGGTGGCTTTTTGGGTTTTTTTTTTTTAACATAATGCAGGAGCATAACCTTCCCTTCCCGTGAGGAAACTGATAACATTCCCTGCCCATCCAATGGGATGCCTTTGGATATTGCTGGGAGATCAAATCCGAGTTGGCAGAGCTCGAGTGCAGCTCTCTGGAGGTTGCAGAGCGGTTGCTGCCCTGAAAAGGTGCCAGAAGTTCCCTGCATCACCCTAAAAACCACCCGAATAAATCCTGTCAGGCCCTGGAGAGCATCCTGCAGCCTCCGTATCTCATTCCCAGGTTCTGTGATCCCAAAGGGAGTTTAAAATCCAATCCAGCACCTGGGCTTGCTCAGCAGCAGCCAGCTTGGCTCACTGAGGTGTTTTAGATACAGCGAAAGAAATGATCCCACCCCAAAGCAGGATGTAATTCCCACGTTTAAGGCCAAGGGGGATTAATTTAGGAGCGTGGAGCTGCATCCTGCAAAACTCAGGGAACGTCCATTTTGTGGGCTTCCAGAGGAAAAGGTGGAATCTTTGCAGTTTGGGGTTGTTTTTTTATTCCTCATCTGCAGCATCCTGGGGCAAAACCTCCAGGAAACACATGGGTGCTTCCCTCAGCCCAGCTTATTGCAGAGGTTTTGTTGAGGAAGGACGAGCCTGCTCTGATCCTAATCCATCCCATTCCAACGTGGAAATCCCACCGGTGTTGGGGAGCAGGGTTAGGTCAGATCCGTTATCCCGTGGTTCAGCCACCAGCAAATTCAGGGTTAAAACAATTCTCCATGTCCTGGACTGGGAAGAAGAGGAAGGAAAAGCTGGGAGAGTGGAATCCCGAAGCTGTTGGTGTTGGGAAAAACCCTCAAGATCCATCCAAACGTTCCCAACCCTTCCAAGGCCACCGCTGCTCCGTGGTCCCTGGGTGCCACATCCAGCTTTTTAAATCTGCCCTGCACACCCCCTTCCAGTGCTTGTGGGGGAGAGATTTTTCCTGATATCCAGTTTTTCCTAAAACCTCCTGGTTTGGGAGGTGTTCCCTGCAGGACAGTCAGGAACAGCTCCCAGGAGGGGGATCAGTTGGAGGAGGAAAAGTCTCTGGATCTCAGTTGGAGAAGGAAAAATCCGGGATCAGCCAGGGGGAGACTCTGTTTTTTTCTGGGAGATTTCCTGCAGGGAAAGGAGGAAATCGGGATGGGAGGTTGTAAAAAGTAGAGAGGAAGTGGATTTCAGAAGGATTTGGGAAGATGATCCTAAGGAACCTCTGGAGGAACGTGAATTTTTTGGGATACTCAAATCAGGACATAAAGCTCCTGGATTTACCCCAGGTGTGTGGTGTGGGACGTGGTGGTGCCAGCGCTGATCCTGCCGCTCACGTCCAATATTCCAGCTCATTCTACCGCTGGGATCAAGCCAGGAAAATCTGGTTGGAGAGGGGAAGGGCTGAGCAGACTTCCTTGGAAGTTGCGGCGTGGTGAGGCCATCCAGAGGTGACAGAGAAAGGGATGAGCCGAAGGAAGATCCTGGCTTTGGGAAGTCCTTGGCCTCGGCTGCCCCTCCTGGCAGGAGGCCTGGAGCAGGAAGGGGAGCTCCCAGGAGATGGCTGATCCATGGATATCTGCTCCTGGAGCACGTTCCCTCGGGCGGGATTTAGCCAGGGCAGCACATCTGCGGGAGGAGAGGTCAGAGGAGCCGCTTTGAATCTGGGAAAGGAGGAGCAAGCAGCAGATGAGCAGAATCCAAGGAATGCAAACCCTTGGAGGATGGTTTCTGCACAGCAGCAGGGAAAGCTCAGCCTTCCCTGGGTTGGGAACGGGTGTTGGGAGCTGCAGAGGTGCTGGGATTGAATTCCATGCTGAAAGGGTGGGAATTCCCAAGGATTTCAGGGCAGGGATAATCCCTATCTCCAGCCATCAGCCCTGTGCCATCCCTGCTGTCTGATCCCATTCCCTGAGTTCTCCACATGGATCCAGTGCTATTCCCAAGCTTCTCATTCCCTGAGTTTCCAGTATGGATCCAGTGCCATTCCCAAGCTTCTCATTCCCTGAGTTCTCCAGATGGATCCAGTGCCATTCCCAAGTTTCTCATTCAGAGTTCTCCCCATGGATCCAGTGCCATTCCCAAGCTTCTCCTTCTCCGAGTTCTCCACATGGATCCAGTGCCATTCCCAAGTTTTCATTCCTTGCCTTCTCCTCATGGATCCAGTGCCATTCCCAAGCTTCTCCTTCCCTGATTTGCTACAATGGATCCAGTGCCATTCCCAAGTTTTTCATTCCCTGAGTTTCCCACATGGATCCAGTGCTGTTCCCAAGCTTCTCCTTCCCTGATTTGCTACAATGGATCCAGTGCCATTCCCAAGTTTTTCGTTCCCTGAGTTTCCTGCATGGATCCAGTGCCGTTCCCAAGCTTCTCCTTCCCTGAGTTTCCCGCATGGATCCAGTGCCATTCCCAAGTTTCTCATTCCGAGTTTCCCGCATGGATCCAGTGCCATCCCTGAGTTTCCTGCATGGATCCAGTGCCATTCCCAAGCTTCTCCTTCCCTGATTTGCTACAATGGATCCAGTGCCATTCCCAAGCTTCTCATTCCCTGAGTTCTCTACATGGATCCAGTGCCATTCCCAAGTTTTTCATTCCCTAAGTTTCCTGCATGGATCCAGTGCCATTCCCAAGCTTCTCCTTCCCTGATTTGCTACAATGGATCCAGTGCCATTCCCAAGTTTCTCATTCCGAGTTTCCCGCATGGATCCAGTGCCATTCCCAAGTTTTTCATTCCCTGAGTTTCCCACTTGCATCCAGTGCCATTCCCAAGCTTCTCCTTCCCTGATTTGCTACAATGGATCCAGTGCCATTCCCAAGTTTCTCATTCCGAGTTTCCTGCATGGATCCAGTGCCATTCCCAAGCTTCTCCCAGGGGAACGGGCACTTTCACTTTTCCTTCTGGCTCGGGCACTTTCACTTTCACCTCCCCGAGGCTGCGCGGAGCCGCTCAAGGACCTTCTGCTCCTGCCCTGGGACATGCCAGGATTTGGATTTCTTTCTGGGAATGAGGCTTTCCTTGGGATCGGGACACGTCCCCCTGAAATCTGGGAGGGAAGTGAGGGGTGCAGCTGCCTGGGCTGGCTGCCCAGGGATTGTTTTCCCTCATTAATTTAATTAATTATTACTTCCCCCCTCCCACCCCCCCCCTTCGTTTCTGGACTTTCATTTTTCAGCTGCTTGGAGGAAAAAAATCTTGGAGTGATCAGCTGCAAAATCCCTGGATTTTTTGGGGGTGTATTTCCAAGAGATTCCCTGGCTTTTTCCTTTTAAACTTTTATCCCTGAAAATACCTCGTGCTTCCCAGGAAAAGTTGTGGTGCTCCAGCAAGAGAAAAAACCAAAAAAAAAACCCAGGAGGTTGTGTTTGGTCCTTTGAGCTGAGCTGGGACTTAATTCCATGATTTCCATGGAGAAATCCGAGCTCTGGCTGCTTCCAGGGAACACAAGAAGAGAAACGAAGGAGAAATGAGCAAAATGAACTCTTCCTCTCCTCGTTAGGCACAAAGAGATGATGCCAAAAAACAGCTGGAAAATCTCTTTATTTCCATTTTCCTGCTCTTAATCTGCTTCTTTTCCCTAATTCCTGTAATTCCAGAGGCACCACCTGAAAGCGGGAAGCGTAAAAAGGGAATTCAAGAGGGCACAAAAGACCCAAAAAAAGGTTTTAAACCAGGCAGAAGTTCTTGCAGGACTTTCCTTTGCGCGCTCCGAGTTTCCATCCTCGCCAGCCGTGTTTTTCTTGGATCGTTTTGGATCCCTCCACGTTTCTGCCTCATCTGGAATTGTCTTTTCCTTTCCTTTTCCCTGCTAAACCTCCAAGTGCAGCCTGGCTTAGAGAGTGCACCTAAATGAGTTTAAACATCCAGTTTTAACTTCTTTTCCCTGTCCCTTAAGTGAGATCCTTTGTTTATCCCGCAATAATTTGAGAGGAATAACGAGGGAATGGATTTTTCTTTTCTTCTTTTTAACTGAGGCGAGGAAAAGACCAAAAATTATTAAAACTCACCCTTAAAAACAGGACTCAAACCCTCAGTTTGGGATGTGGAATCTCGTGAATAAAGTTAATTTATCACTATGAATTGATAAATTTATAAATTTAGCATTTATTTTGCTTCTGCCACGGATTCGTTTTTCCTTTCTGTTGGAAAAGGGAAAACTCTGGGATGAACAAGGAGCTCGGCTCCCCCTTGCCAAAGACATTTTAACTTCCAAAAACTCAGGATTTGGAACCCTAACTCTCACACCACCTGCCTCTGAGGCCTTGCAGCGGGGTTGCAATTCCCAAAGGGAACATTTCCAGCCGCTTTTCCCTCTCTCCCCGCAGGTTTTCCCGGCGAGGCGGAGGAGCCCAATTCCCTCTTGCAGAGGGCGGTGGCCGTGCTGCAGAGCTCCTACTTGGACTCCACCTCCCAGGATGGTTTCCAGTACAGCCGGGCGATCCTGGTGGAAAACGATCTCTTCCTGAGCGAGGTGAGGCCGGCAGCTCGGGAAAAGGGATTTTTTGGGAGCTGCACACCTCTGGAATTGCTTTTTTAAAAGGTTTTTAATCCCTTTTTTAAAAGCTTTTTTAACGGCTCCATGTTTGCTTTGCCTCACAGGGCCCCTCTTGCAATTCCCAGCTCCGGGAATGTTTCAGTCCAATCCCAGTCAGGAATAATAAAATCCGTGCAGCCAGTGGTGCTCAACATTCCCGGAGCAGCCTTTGGAATTGGGTGAATTCCCTGTATCAGGAGAGCTTCCCTGGGCTGGGTTTCTGCTGCATGACCTCAAAGTGGATTTTTGGGGTTTCTCTGCCTTCACCTGTGCAGGCAGCACTTTAACCCTTCTTTTATCCCAGCTGCCTGGACCTCTTTTAAATCCCTTCATCCCCACATTGCCACTCCATTGGCGTGGAAAACAGGCTGTGTTCCCTGGGAATGGAAATCGCTGCTCTGGTTGTCATGGATTAAACTGGACTTGAAAAGTTTTGGGATCACAGAACGGTTTAGGTTGGAAGAGACCTTAAAAAACATCCAATTCCAACCCCTGTCGTTCCCACTATCCCAGGGTGCTCCATCCTGGCCTGGAAAACTTCCAGGGATCCAGAGGCAGCCACAGCTTCTCTGGGAATTCTGCTCCAGCCTCTCCCCACCCTCTCAGGCGGGAATTCCTTCCCGATATCCCTGTATCAGTTTTGAATCCATTCCCTGTGTCCTGTCCCTCCATCCCTTGTCCCCAGTCCCCCTCCAGCCTTCTTGCAACAGCCTGGAGAGGAGAAAAGTTAAAATCCTGCCTAAACCTGGGATAATCCCTCTGGAGCTGGATTAAAAAAACGGGAAATCAGGAATCAAGTCATTTCTTGATTTACCCGGGAATTCTAAAACCAAAAGAAGCAGAGAGATTGTCCTTTCCTTATCTCCAAACCTCTTAAGAGCCCCATCCTTCTCCAGCTTTTTTAACAACCCCGAAACTCGCTGGGATCAGCTCCAGCTCCCTTTGCTCTCCGGGTGTTTTTCCCGAGGGCGTGGGAGCTGATCCGGCACCTCCGCGGCGCCTCCGGAACCAACCCCGCTGTGTTTGCTGCAGCTCCAGGCTTTTGCCCGAGCCAAGGAAGCCGCCGGATACAGCCGGGAGGAGCTCCAGGAGACCTTTGCGTTCCTGCTGTTCGATAAGGAGGAGGAGGTAACCGGGAATGTTCCTTCATCTCGGCTTTGGGGCCAAATCCCTGCTTTCCATCCCATGGAAAACCCAGGGGATCCTGCTGGTGGAGTTAGCAGAGGGATTCCTGTTGGAAATAGCTCTGGAAGCAGCTCCCGGGAGGTTTTAGGGATGGAAGTGATCGTGGTTGAGGTTTGCGGGGAGGAAAAGGAGTTTCCCTTTGTCCTGGTGGATTTATTGTGGAATTGTTGGGGTTGGACATTGAAATCCATCCAATTCCATCCCTGCCGTGACCTCCCACCGTCCCAAGGTGCTCCAAGCTCCATTCAACCCAACCTTGGACACTTCCAGGGATCCAGGGGCAGCCACAGCTTCTCTGGGAATTCCATTCCAGCCCCTCCCCACCCTCCCAGCCAGGAGTTCCTTCCCAAAATCCCACCTAACCCTGGTGGGGAGAGCTGTCACGTGCTCTTGGAAAAGAAAAGCACTTTTGTGACGAGATAAAGTGGTTTTGGGGCGAATTCCTTGGATTTTGGCAGCTGGGCAGGGGGAGAACCTGCCATGAAATAATTCCTGCTCACTTTTCACAAGGATGCTTTGGATTTAGCGAAAATCAGGGAATTTTTTAGGTTGGACATTCAAATCCATCCAATTCCATCCCTGCCGTGACCTCCCAGCATCCCAGGGTGCTCCAGGCTTTCCTTGGACATTCCAGGGATCCAGGGGCAGCCACAGCTGCTCTGGGAATTCCATTCCAGCCCCTCCCCACCCTCCCAGCCAGGAATTCCTTCCCAAAATCCCACCTAACCCTGGTGGGGAGAGCTGGCACGTGCTCTTGGGAAAGAAAAGCACTTTTGTGACGAGATAAAGTGGTTTTGGGGCGAATTCCTTGGATTTTGGCAGCTGGGCAGGGGGAGAACCTGCCATGAAATAATTCCTGCTCACTTTTCACAAGGATGCATTGGATTTAGTGAAAATCAGGGAATTCTCCTGGGAATTCACTTCCACCATGGTTTAATGATGGCTTGGAGGCCCAAATTTTGCTGAAATCCGCCCGGTTTGGGTTCAACCCCAACCAAAAATCCCCTTTTCCCCCCCTTGCCTTTTCCTCTGGATATCCTGTTTAATTTTCCTTATTTTTTTGGGGAGGGGCGGGGGGGATCCTGAAGGATCAATCATGGCCTCCCAGCACATTCCAGGGATTTTCCAGCTGCTCTGGGCTGGGTTTGGATGCTGGGAATGACAGTGGCTGTCCGTGTTCTCTCCAAGGCCAAGGAGGTGTGCCAGAGCGGCCTCCGCGTCAACAGCAGCTCCATCTCCACTCTGGGCGACCCAGCCAAAGGTAAAATCCCGAAAATCCCAAAAATTCCCGCCTGGAAAAGCGGCATTCCTGTCCTGGGAATACCCACTCCTTTGAAAGCCAAGGGAAAAGGGCAAAGCTCCCGGTGCTGCCCGGGTTTTGCTGCAGAGATCCTTGGGAAATCCTCTTTTTGGGATTGGATTGAAAGCCTTCCGTGGGATGGGGATGGGATTTCCCTAAGGAATGGCAGCGTTCCCTCATCATTCCAGGATTTTCCTAAGGAATGGCAGCATTCCCTCACCTTGGTGTTCCAGGATTTCCCTAAGGAATGGCAGCATTCCCTCATCATTCCAGGTTTTCCCTAAGGAATGGCAGCGTTCCCTCACCTCAGCATTCCGGGATTTTCCTAAGGAATGGCAGCGTTCCCTCACCTTGGTGTTCCAGGATTTTCCTAAGGAATGGCAGCGTTCCCTGAGCTCACCATTCCGGGATTTTCCCTAAGGAATGGCAGCGTTCCCTCATCATTCCGGGATTTCCCTAAGGAATGGCAGCGTTCCCTCATCATTCCGGGATTTTCCTAAGGAATGGCAGCATTCCCTCACCTCAGCATTCCGGGATTTTCCTAAGGAATGGCAGCATTCCCTGAGCTCACCATTCCAGGATTTCCCTAAGGAATGGCAGCATTCCCTCACCTTGGTGTTCCAGGATTTCCCTAAGGAATGGCAGCGTTCCCTCATCATTCCAGGATTTCCCTAAGGAATGGCAGCATTCCCTCACCTCATCGTTCCGGGATTTTCCCTAAGGAATGGCAGCGTTCCCTCACCTTGGTGTTCCAGGATTTTCCTAAGGAATGGCAGCATTCCCTGAGCTCACCATTCCGGGATTTTCCTAAGGAATGGCAGCATTCCCTCACCTCAGCATTCCAGGATTTTCCTAAGGAATGGCAGCGTTCCCTGAGCTCACCATTCCAGGATTTCCCTAAGGAATGGCAGCGTTCCCTCACCATTCCAGGATTTTCCTAAGGAATGGCAGCGTTCCCATTCCCTCACCTCAGCATTCCGGGATTTTCCTAAGGAATGGCAGCATTCCCATTCCCTCACCTCAGCATTCCAGGATTTTCCTTCTTATTGGGAACAACCTTTGTCACCACAGTGACTGATTTCCTGGGAATATTGCCGGTTCCCTGGGAATATTGCCGATTTTCTGGGAATATTTCTGGTTTCATGGGAATGTTTCTCCTTTTGCGGGAATTTTTCTGGTTTCTTGGGAATATTGCTGATTTCTTGGGAATATTTCTCATTTCCTGGGAATATTTCAGATTCTCTGGGAATATTTTTCATTTCCTGGGAATATTTCTGGGAATATCTCTGATTTCCTGGGAATATTTCTGATTTCCTGGGAATATTTCTGATTCCCTGGGCATATCCCTGATTTCCCTGGGAATATATCAGATTTCCCAGGAATATCCCTGATTCTCTGGGAATATCCCTGATTTCCTGGGAATATTTTTCATTTTCTGGGAATATTTTTGGTTTTCTGGGAATATCTCTGATTTCCTGGGAATATTTCTCATTTTGTGGGAATAATTCCCATTTCCTGGGGATATCTCTTATTTCCTGGGAATGTTTCTAATTTTCTGGGAATATTTCAGATTCTCTGGGAATATTTCTGACTTCCTGGGAATATTTCTGATTTCCTGGGAACATCCCTGATTCCCTGGGAATATCCCTGATTCTCTGGGAATATTTCTGATTTCCTGGGAATATTTCCCATTTTCTGGGAATATTTCTCATTTCCTTGGAATATCCCTGATTTCCTGGGAATACCCCTGATTCTCTGGGAATATCCCTGATTCCCTGGGAATATTTTAGATTTCCTGGGAATATTTTTCATTTTCTGGGAATATCCCTGATTCCCTGGGACTATCCCTGATTCCCTGGGAATATTTATCATTTCCTGGGAATATTTCTGGTTTCCTGGGAGTATTTCTCATTTTGTGGGAATATTTCCCATTTCCTGGGAATATTTCTCATTTCCTGGGAATGTTTCTCATTTTCTGGGAATATCCCTGATTTCCTGGGGAATATTTCTGGTTTCCTGGGAAAATCCCTGATTCTCTGGGAATATTTCTGACTTCCTGGGAATATTTCTGATTTCCTGGGTATATTTCAGATTCCCTGGAAATATCCCTGATTCTCTGGGAACATCCCTGATTTCCTGGGCATATCCCTGATTCCCTGGGAATATTTATCATTTCCTGGGAATATTTCTGATTTCCCGGGAATATTTCCCATTTTCTGGGAATATTTCTCATTTCCTTGGAATATCCCTGATTTCCTGGGAATACCCCTGATTCTCTGGAAATATCCCTGATTCCCTGGGAATATTTCAGATTTCCTGGAAATATCCCTGATTTCCTGGGCATATCCCTGATTCCCTGGGATTATCCCTGATTCCCTGGGAATATCCCTGATTCCCTGGGATTATCCCTGGCCGAGCCCGCTGTCCATTTCCCTCTCCCTTTCCATCCCACTCCCTCTTCCCTCCAAACAAAATCCAGGAGCAAACAACCCAAAACACCCAGGAACGAGCCCCAATCCCACCCTTTCCGCTGCCAACATTCCCATTTCCACGAGGAAACCCCTCTTTTCCCGGTTTTTTTTTGGGAATAGCTCAGTGCCGTTATCCCGCTCTGTTTTCCAGGAGTTTACATCTCCCGGCACGCGGATTGCCTCCACCCCAGCCCCTGGCAGCACGGAAAATCGGGATTCATCGTCATCTGCAAGCTCATCAAGGTACCCCCCCAGCTCCTGCGGGAAAAGGCGCTTTTTCCATGGAATTTCAGGAATTTTCGGGGGATTTGAGGGATTTTTTTTGGAGATTTTAGGGATTTTTCCCCTTTTCCTGCTGATTTCTGGAGCTGGTTCCAAATCCCCTCTCCTGAGGTTGGAAATTTCTCTTTGAGGGAGACTTTGGTGCCCTTGGCTGTGCTGGGGGTAAAATTGACTCCATGGAATCGCTTTTTCCATGGAATTTCAGGAATTTTTTGGGGATTTGAAGGACTTTTTCCCCCCTTTCCTGCTGATTTCTGCTGTCTGGAGCTGGTTCCAAATCCATTCTGCTCCCATTTCCTCTCCTGACATGGAAATTCCTCTTTGAGGGAGACTTTGCTGCCCTTGGCTGTGCTGGGGGTAAAATTGGCTCCATGGAGTCACTTTTTCCATGGAATTTCAGGAATTTTTGGAGATTTTAGGGATTTTTTTTCCCCTTTTCCTGCTGATTTCTGGAGCTGGTTCCAAATCCCCACTGCTGAGGTTGGAGATTCCTCTTTGAGGGAGACTTTGGTGCCCTTGGCTGTGGTGGGGGTAAAATTGACTCCACGGAGTCACTTTTTCCATGGAATTTCAGGAATTTTTTGGGGATTTTTGGTTTTTTCCCCTTTCCTGCTGTCTGGAGCTGGTTCCAACACCCCTCCCCTGACACTGGAGATTCCTCAGCCACCCCAAACCTGCCTGAATTTTTGGGATGCCCCAACCACACCCCCCCTCCCTTCCATGCATACGAAGCTCCCGGCACCCGCAGCTTTGGGGACACGGAGCATTTCCTCCTCCCTAAAAACCCCTTTGGGAACAGCCCCGTGGATTTGGGGACAAGGAGCATTTAAATCCTCCTAAAACCCCTTTGGGAACAGCCCCGTGGATTTGGGGACAAGGAGCATTTCCTCCTCCCTAAAAACCCCTTTGGGAACAGCCCCGTGGATTTGGGGACAAGGAGCATTTCCTCCTCCCTAAAAACCCCTTTGGGAACAGCCCCATGGATTTGGGGACAAGGAGCATTTCCTCCTCCCTAAAAACCCCTTTGGGAACAGCCCCATGGATTTGGGGACAAGGAGCATTTCCTCCTCCTGAAACCCCTTTTTGGGAACAGCCCTGTGGATTTGGGGACAAGGAGCATTTCCTCCTCCTGAAACCCCTTTTTGGGAACAGCCCTGTGGATTTGGGGACAAGGAGCATTTCGTCCTCCTGAAACCCCTTTGGGAACAGCCCCATGGATTTGGGGACAAGGAGCATTTCCTCCTCCCTAAAAACCCCTTTGGGAACAGCCCCATGGATTTGGGGACAAGGAGCATTTCCTCCTCCCTAAAAACCCCTTTGGGAACAGCCCCATGGATTTGGGGACAAGGAGCATTTCCTGCTCCTAAAACCCCTTCCTGGGAACACCCATGTGGATTTGGGGACAAGGAGCATTTCCTCCTCCCTAAAAACCCCTTTTTGGGAACAGCCCCGTGGATTTGGGGACAAGGAGCATTTCCTCTTCCTAAAACCCCTTCCCACCCACATGGATTTGGGGACAAGGAGCATTTAAATCCTCCTAAAACCCTTTTCTGGGAACAGCCCCATGGATTTGGGGACAGGGAGCATTTCCTCCTCCCAAAACCCCTTCCTGGGAGCACCCACGTGGATTTGGGGACAGGGAGCATTTCCTCTTCCTAAAACCCCTTTTTGGGAACAGCCCCATGGATTTGGGGACAAGGAGCATTTCCTCCTCCTAAAACCCCTTCCCACCCACGTGGATTTGGGGACAGGGAGCATTTCCTCCTCCCAAAACCCCTTCCTGGGAGCACCCAGGTGGATTTGTGGGATTTTCTCGGCGCAGGGCAAGGTGCGGGCGATCGCCGGGGATTCCGCCGCCGCCTCCACGTGCCCGTCCCCGGGCTACGACTGCCACGTCTCCGAGCACGGCCCCACCAAGAGCAGCCCCTGCCAGGCCTTCGAGCAGAGCCAGGTACCCCCGGGGGGCAGGCCTGGGAGCATCGAGCAGCCGTGCCTCCCTCATCCCTGCCTCGGCATTCCCGCGATTTTCCTGGTTTTTTTTTTTTTTCCGTGTTTTCCCAGTGCTACGTGTACGAGGTGAGCGGCGGCAGCGCGGCCGAGCGGCCCAGGCAGGTGTGTCCCTACATCTTCCTGGCTTGCCACTACAGGGAGCCCGAGGCCATGCCCGTGCTGGCCACCCAGAGCCTGTGAGCATCCCAAACCTCCTCCTGACCCCCAAACGATCCCTTTGGTTGCCTCCTTTCCCCGTCTCTAAACACCCTTTTCGTTTCTCTCCTTCTCTCCAGAGCCGAGCGTAACCACAGAGGTGAGAGCTGCTGGGTTTGGGGTTCGGGGTTGGGTTTATCAATGGGATTTTTATCTCTTTGCTCTCCTCTCCTGCTTTTTTCTTTCCCCCATCCCTGAGCTGCTGCCCCTTCTCCCTGCAGCCCTGTACTGCCCATGGAGGGGCCAGCTGTGCGTGCGGGGGCAGCTGCTGTGCACCATCGCCCTGAGGACGCCCCACAGCTCCCCAATCCCGGCCCAGCTGTGAGTTCGCCCTTTCCGGGCCCTTTTTTGGGTGTCCCGGTGTCGGTTTTGTCTCTCCTGCCCCCCGTCCCTCTGCTGCTGGAATGTTGGGATGGTCGGGGCGGTGGTGTTGGGTGCCAGCTGGGTGAGGATTTCAGTCCTGGAATGGTTTGGGTTGGAAGGGACCTTTAAAATTATTTAATTCTGACACCTCCCACTAGACCAGGGTGCTCCAAACCTGGCTTTAAACACCTCCAGGATCTGTGATTGGAGGATTTTCAGGATTTGGGGATCCTGGTTGCAAACAGCATCCCTAAATTATCCAAGCTGCAGCTTTTCCAGAGCTCCTTTTCCTGGTTCTACAGGACTCCCAGCTCTCCTTAATCCTGAAATCTTCTGATCCCCACAGGCCTCCCAGCCTGGACATCAACCACGTCATGGGATTGTCTGACAAAAAGCTTCCAGAGGCTGCATTTGGGGAAAAAAAATTAGGGAATGGTTTAGGTTGGAAGGGACCTTTAAATTATTTAATTCTGACACCTTCCACTAGACCAGGGTGCTCCAAACCTGGCTTTAAACACCTCCAGGATCTGTGATTCGAGGATTTTCAGGATTTGAGGGTCCTGGTTGCAAACAGCATCCCTGAATTATCCAGAGCTCCTTTCCCTGGTTCCTCAGGGCTCCCAGCTCTCCTTAATCCTGAAATCTTCTGATCCCCACAGGCCTCCCAGCCTGGACATCAACCACGTCATGGGATTGTCTGACTTGAGGAAAAAGCTTCCGGCGGCTGCGTTTGGGAAGAAAAATTACACTGGGAATGAAGGTGGGTGTGGAATATTCCAGTGGGATGAGTGACTCCCTGGAATTGCCACCAGCAGCCCCATCAGCTCCGTGTGGGATTGCAGGTGGTGAAATTCCAAGGAAGCAGGAGGGAAAATCCCTGGGATGTTTTCCTGGCCACATTCCGTGGGCTCTCCTGGGGTGAGGAGCCCGTTCCTGGCACAGGACAAGGTGGGAGATGCTGTTTGAGAAGGGAGGGGAATCCTGAGCAGTTCTTTTGAAATCCCAGTGCTTCCAACCAGTTTCAGCCCCATCCTTCTGGGACCTGTTGGTTCAAAACTCGTGGGAAAAGCACCATTCCAACACCAAATCCTTCCTTTTGTCCCCAGTCTGCTTCCAGGGTGTTTACTCCAGTCTCTACGAGGTGGAAATATCCAATAAGGATCAGCAGAAAATGGATCAGCTGCTGGAAAACCTGAAGGAAAAGGACTTGGTGAGTGTTTTTCTGGGAGAAAAGCGGCCTTTAAATGGAATTTTGGTGACATTATCCACAGCTGATGGAAGATGGAATTCATTTCCCTGCTCTCGGTGTTATTTCCCTGCTTTTTTGCCCTCAAACGTTTGTTCTCTCCATTTATCACCTGAAGATGAACCCCCACGAGCTGGGAATTATTCCTGGAATATTTTCCTTGGGATATATTTTTATTTTCTATTTTTTTTTCCCGGCACATTCGAGCCTTTTTATTCCCACTGTGATCATCCTGGCACCTCGTATCTCCAGGATAAAACCTTTTTTTTTTTTTTTTTTTTCCTGGGATTTGGGATTTGGCTTTGCTGTCCCTGCTTCTCTCTTCCCATTTGATGCCTCCTATAAATCCAGGGTTGTAAATCCTCAGCTGGGCACATCCGAGCTGCCTGGAAGTGCAGCTTCCCGCATGGAATGTGCCACAGGAAGTGGTTGTGGATCCCTGAAGGAAAAGCACTTGGATTCCCCGAGTTATTGACTCATGAGTTGGTGAAAAGGGGGATTTAGCAAAGATCTCTCCTTGCTGAGCTCAGTGGAGGGCTTGGGGATGAAATCCATCAGGAGCATCCTTTCCCCATGGAATTGCTCCCAGGGCTGGAGCCAGCCTGGGAGAGCTGGGAATGTTCCCCTGGAGAAGGGAAGGATCCAGGGAGAGTTTCCAGCACATTCTAGGGCCTGAAGGGGCTCCAGGAGAGCTGGAGAGGGACTGGGGACAAGGGCTGGAGGGACAGGACACAGGGAATGGCTTCCCAGTGCCAGAGGGCAGGGATGGATGGGATCTTGGGAATTGGGAATTCCTGGCTGGGCTGGAATTCCCAGAGCAGCTGTGGCTGCCCCTGGATCCCTGGAAGTGTCCGAGGAAAGGCTGGACAGGGCTTGGAGCAGCCTGGGACAGTGGAAGATTCCCTGCCCATGGAATGGGATGATCCTTAGGGTCCCTTCCCACCCAACCATTCCATGATTCCCTGACATACCAGCCTGGATGAATCCATGTCCCTCATTCCAGCAAATCCCAGCCCCTTTGGGATGTGCTCCTTCCCTCCCCTTGCTCTGCTGTTGATCTCCGTGGCTGAATCCACTTTGGCAGCAGCTCCCGAAAGTGGGAAGGCAAAATTCCCTGGATTTCCTTTCCCTTTCTGTGGTGCAGGGCCTGGGATGAAATCAAAGTGTGGCTTTGGCTCCTCCGGGTGCTTGACTTCCCTCCTCGTGTCCCTGAAAATCACCCTGGCACTGGGAATTCCCAGCTTTTCCACTGAGCTGGATCTATCCAGCAGAACTGCTGGCTCTTATCCCTTCTCCTCTCGGGCTTGAGACAATTCCAAAGGAGCAGCTCCCGTCCTGAATCCCAAACATTACGCTGGGATCGGGCAGCATTCCCAAAGTTGTTGTGTTTTCCTGGAGGAGCGAGGGCTTGGATCCAGTGCCCTGCTGTGTCTGGATGCGTGGGATGGGATCAGCGAGCTTCCACTGGAAGCCTGAGGGTTGTTCCATTCCTGGAAGATCCCTGAAAAGATTGGAAGAGGGAGATCCAAGCGTGGAGGGAGAAGGAGAGGCAATCCAAGCATCAATAAAGAGATAAGGGCTCTTATCAGCCTTATCTCTTTACCCACGAGCTCCTCCAGCTCTGGCACAGAATTCCAGCCCTTTCTTGCACTCGGCCGATTTTTTTTCCCCACAAATTCATGGATGTCGATGCTGCCAAAATCCAGCGGAGCTTCAGGCAGGGCGTGGCTGGAATGTTGTGTTTTCCAGATGCTGGGAATAACTTCCCACTGGGCTGCAGTTCCTGCCAGGGCTGGATCGGGAACCTTCGTTAGTGACAGCCGGCTTGACTAAGCTTAGTTTTATTTTAAGGAACAGCTGGGAGGGATTTGAGGCCTGGAAAGGAACGCTCCTGATCCCAAATCCCGGGCGGGATGGGAGGAGCCATGAACGCTCCTGATCCCAAATCCCAGGCAAGGTGAAAACTCCTGATCCCAAATCCTGGGTGGGATGGAAGGAGCCGTGTCCCACTCCTGATCCCAAATCCCGGGCAGGATGGAAGGAGCTGTGTCCCACTCCTGATCCCAAATCCCGAGTGGGATGGAAGGAGCTGTGAATGCTCCTGATCCCAAATCCCGGGTGGGATGGAAGGAGCTGTGTCCCACTCCTGATCCCAGATCCTGGGTGGGATGGAAGGAGCTGTGAACACTCCTGATCCCAAATCCCAGGCAAGGTGAAAACTCCTGATCCCAAATCCCGGGTGGGATGGAAGGAGCCGTGTCCCACTCCTGATCCCAAATCCCGGGCGGGATGGGAGGAGCCGTGTCCCACTCCTGATCTCAAATCCCGGGCGGGATGGGAGGAGCCGTGTCCCACTCCTGATCCCAAATCCTGGGTGGGATGGAAGGAGCCGTGTCCCGCTGCCCGGGAAGGGGCCGGGGCTGGCCCGGCTCGCGGTGCCCGGGAACGGGAAGGGGCCGGGGCTGGCGGTGCCCGGGAATGGGCCAGGGTGGCCCGGCTGGCGGTGCCCAGGAAGGGGAAGGGGCCGGGCTGGCCCGGCTGGCGTTGCCCGGCGGGCACGGGGCTCTGACCCTGTGTTTGTTGCAGGCCATCATCAAGTTCCTGCAGGAGCAGGGGGTGCTCATCCTGCTCACGGCCTCCGCCCTGGCGCGCGACCACGGTAACGGGGCTGGGCCGGGCTTTGGGTCCGGCTGGGGTTGGGACGGGGCGCCTGAGCTAAAGCTGAGTCCTTAAGCTGGACCTGGCTCCTTAAACGGAACCTGGCTCCTTAAACTGAACCTGGCTCCTTAAACTGGACCTGGCTCCTTAAACTAGAGCTGGTGTCTTAAATAAAGCTGGTTTCTTAAACTTGAACCTGGTTTCTTAAACAAACCTGGGTCCTTAAACTGAACATGGCGTCTTAAACTAAAGCTGGTGTCTTAAACTAAAGCTGATTTCTTAAACCGGGTTCCTTAAACCAAACCTGGTTCCTTGAACCAAACCTGGTTCCTTAAACTGAACCTAGTTTCTTAAATAAAACTGGGTTTCTTGAACTAAACCTGGTTTCTTAACCAAATCCTGGTTCCTTAAACCAAACCTGGTTCCTTAAACTAAACCTGGTTCCTTAAACTGAACCTAGTTCCTTAAACTAAAGCTGGTTCCTTAAACTAAAGTTGGTTCCTTAAACTGAACCTGGTTCCTTAAACTAAACCTTGTTTCTTAATCTAAACTTGGTTTTTTAAACTAAACCTGGTTCCTTAAATAAAACCTGATTCCATAAGCTAAAGGTAGTTCCTTAAACTACACCTGGTTTCTTAAACCAAATCCTGGTTTCTTAAACCAAATCCTGGTTTCCTGACCAGAACCCAGTTCCTTAAACCAAACCTGGTTTCTTAAACTGAACCTGGTTTCTTGAACCTGGTTTCTTAAACCTGGTTCCTTAAACTAAACCTGGTTTCTTTACCAAAATCTGGTTTCTTAAATAAAACAGGGTTTCTTAATTTAAACCTTGTTTCTGGAACTAAACCTGGTTTCTTAACCAAATCCTGGTTTCTTAACCTACACCTGGCTTCTTAACCGAACCTGGTTCCTTAAACTAAACCTGCTTTCTTAACCTACACCTTGTTTCTAAAACAAAACCTCATTCTTTAAACTAAACCTTGTTTCTTGAACTAAACCTGGTTCCTTAACCAAACCTCGTTTCTTAAACTGAACCTGGTTCCTTAAATAAAACCTGCTTTCTTAAACTAAACCTGCTTTCTTAACTTAAACCTTGTTTCTAAAACAAAACCTGGTTCCTTGAACTAAACCTGGTTCTTTAAACTAAACCTTGTTTCTAAAACAAAACCTGGTTCTTTAACCAAACCTGGTTCCTTAAACTGAACCTGGTTTCTTAAATAAAACCTGCTTTCTTAAACTAAACCTGCTTTCTTAATTTAAACCTTGTTTCTTGAGCTATACCCGCTTCCTTAAACTACGCCTGGTTTTTTAAGCTCAGCCTGGGTACTTACGCCGAGCCTGCATTCCTTTGCAGGGCTGGAGCCCAAGGAGCCCGTGGGCCTCCTGGCGCTGTTCCTGTTCACCTCGCCGCGGGCCCTGGGCCCCTCAGGTAGGAGCTTCCCTCTGCTGCCCTCACGTTCCGTTTCGGGCTGAAATCCTCGCTGAAAGGTCAAATCTCACTCAAACCTGGCTTTTCCTGCTCGGAGCCAGCCCAGCTCAGCCCAGAGCCGTGAAAGAGGAGAGGAAATCTCTGTTTCTGGTGCCTTTTGAGCTGATTTAAGCCTGGCTCTGCACTTTGCTGCCTCTCTGGGAGTGACCAAGAATCGTTTTCAAATCTCAAACCCGGCTTTTCCTGCTCGGAACCGGCCCAGCTCCGCACAGAGCGGTGAAAGAGGAGAGGAAATCTCCGTTTGTGGTGCCTTTTGAGCTGATTTAAACCCGGCTCTGCGCTTTGCTGTCTCCCTGGGAGTGACCAAGAATCACTTTCAAATCTCACTCAAACCCGGCTTTTCCTGCTCAGAGCCGGCCCAGCTCAGCACAGAGCGATGGGAGAGGAGAGGAAATCTCCGTTTGTGGTGCCTTTTGAGCTGATTTAAGCCCAGCTCTGCGCTTTCCCACCTCCCTGGGAGTGACCAAGAATCCCTTTCAAATCTCAAACCCGGCTTTTCCTGCTCAGAGCCGGCCCAGCTCAGCACAGAGCGGTGAAAGAGGAGAGGAAATCTCCGTTTGTGGTGCCTTTTGAGCTGATTTAAGCCCAGCTCTGCGCTTTGCTGCCTCCCTGGGAGTGACCAAGAATCCCTTTCCAGGCCCTTTTCCGCGGAGCCGGGATCCTGCCCAGCCTGGCTCCCATCCCCATGGACACGCGGCACTTGGCTGGGCCACGGCTCCAGAGGGGGGGAAAATCAGGGAATTGTTCTGTGCCCAGATAAGAGATAAGGAGGGAGGGAGAGCTCACGGGCTGGGAAGAGGTGGGGAAAGGGCTCTGCTCCCGGAAAAGGGTTGGGAGTTCTCCGTGGGATGCAGAAGTTGTGGATGTGGAGCTGTGGTGGCTGGGAGGGAAGGAGGGAGCGGGGCTGGGCTGAGCTTTGGTGCCCTCAGGGTGAGCCAGAGCTCTGGGAGCTGGGGAGGGAATCCCAGCATTCCCAAATGTGCTGCTTTTCCTGCAGGACAAACACGGGGAGTGGGAAAAAATGCGGAGAGAGGCTTTTTACGAGGGGGTGGAGTGACAGGAGACAGGGAATGGCTTCCCAGTGCCAGAGGGCAGGGATGGATGGGATCTTGGGAAGGAATTCCTGGCTGGGAGGGTGGGGAGGGGCTGGAATGGAACTCCCAGAGAAGGTGTGGCTGCCCCTGGATCCCTGGAAGTGTCCAAGGCCAGGTTGGACATTGGGGCTTGGAGCAGCCTGGGATAGTGGGAGGTGTCCCTGCCCATGGGGTTGGAACTGGATGGGCTTTGAGGTCCCTTCCCAGCCCGAACCATTCCATGATTTTATGGAATAAGAGAAAATGAGGAGAAACTTCCAGCTGGCTTTTTGTGGGATCATCCCAGGGATGAGCCAGGAGTGCTCCTGGCAGAACACTCCGGGTGTGCCAGTCCTCCCACGGGAGCGGAGGCTGGCACTGCCCATGGAAGTGCCCAGGACACACCCAGCTGCCTTTCCTGGGAAAAGCGTCCCTTTCCACCCGGGAAAACGGGCAGCTCATCCCATTTTTTTGGGGATTAACTTCCAGCTGTAAACCTTTTCCTTGGGCTTGGAATTCTGGTGAAGGTGTGCTGGTGACCTGGCAGTGCGGGATTTGGTGCCTGAATTCAGTCACCTGGAATTCCAGGATGTGCTGCTGGGGGATCTTTCCTGGTTTCGTTCCAGAATATCCTCACCTGGAAGGGACCCCCAAGGATCAAATCCAACTCCAGGCCCTGCACAGACGCCCCAAAAATCCCACCCCGTCCCTGGGAGCATTGTCCAAACGCTCCTGGAGTTTTGGGAATGTGCCCGTTCCCTGGGGAGCCTGTTCAGTGCCCCAGCACCCTCTGGATAAAGAACTTTTCCCAATATCCAACCTAATCCTCCCTGGCACAGCTCCAGCATTCCCATGGATCCTGTCCCTGTGACCAGAGAGCGGAGACGGTGTCAGGGACATTTGGGCAGCAGATTCCAAGTGCCAGGTCAATCCTGGGATCAGGTGGCTGCTGTGATGCCGGGAGGAACAGAGGGATTTATTCCTGAAATCCTGGGAGCCGGCAGAGAGGAGAACAGGGAGATCCTGATTTTTTAGCAGGATGTTGTGGGAGAAGCTGGTGGGGACCGGAGAGGGCACCAGGCACAAGGAGCATCCCAGAGGGATGGGGAGGTTTGGAGCAGCAGAATAAACTGGGGAGAGGGATAACCCTGAGTGAACATTCCCGGTTATTCCCTGGAGTCCAATCTTTGATGGATCCCGGGTGTTTTCCCTCTGGAGCAGCAGGATTTTCCCACACGTGCTGTCCCATTCTGCCAGCCAATCCTGACCCTCTCCTGCCTCCCACACCTCTTTGCCTGGGATTGCAGACCGAAGGCTTCTCCTTTCCATGGAGAAGGGAATCCCCCGTGCAGGGATTTGGGATGGGAAGGGAGGATCAGCCGTGCCGAGGGGTGCAGGGGAGGTGAGGAACACGTGGGAATCGCTCACGGCAGGCTCGAAGGATGGATAATATTCCCCATTCCCATATTTCCCCTTTCCCAGCAAGCCCTGGATCTGTTCCTTGCTGTCCAGACAGCGCCAGAAGCCGTTCCCTGGGCAGCCATTCCCTGGGCAGCCATTCCCGAGCCAGCAGCTGAGGCAGGAAACTGGGAATTGGCTCCCAGGGATTCCCGGGCTCGCTGGGAAGCGGAAGCAGCAGGGTGAGGAAAATCCCACAGCTGGGAGGGACGAGGAATTCCTCTGCCTTTTGCTGGGAAGAGAGGTGACAGGGAAGGGCTCTGGAATTGTCCTGTGGCCAAAAGAAACCTTGGAATTGGATCATAAGCGCTCAGCTGGGCCGAGCCTGTGACTCCAAGCCCTTGGATTGCCGAGGGAAAAGCTGGATGAGCCTGGTTTGTGTGGGAAAGGAGCCGGATGAGCTTTCCTGGTGGGAAGGGATTTCTGGGACGCGGCCGTGCCAGGCAGAGCCGGATCCCACGGTGCCACCTGCGAGCGTGGCACCCTCGGGGCTGGGACCTGCTCGTGTGGATCCCTCTGGAGCGCTTGGGATGTTTGGTGGGATCCAGCTGGAGCAGGGTTGGGAGCTCTGGGTGGGAGGCTGGGACAAGAGGCTGTGAAATTCCAACCTTTGGGATCACCAAGGACACAGAGATGGGGTCAGCATCCAGCTGGATGGACACTGGGAGAGAGCAGGAGCCAGGAAATCCCAATATTTGGGATCACCAAGGAATTGGAGACAGGGTCAGCATCCAGCTGGATGGACACGGGGAGGATCCAGGAAGTTCCAAACTTTGGGATCACCAAGGATACGGAGACAGGGTCAGCATCCAGCTGGATGGACACTGGGAGGAGCCAGGAACTCCCAATCTTTGGAATAACCAAGGACACAAAGACGGGGTCACCATCCAGCTGGATGGACTCTGGGAGGATCCAAGAAGTTCCAAACTTTGGGATAACCAAGGATACAGAGATGGGGTCAGCATCCAGCTGGATGGACTCTGGGAGAGAGCAGGAGCCAGGAAATCCCAATCTTTGGGCTAACAAAGGACATGGAGACAGGGTCAGCATCCAGCTGGATGGACACTGGGAGGTTCCAGGAACTCCCAAACTTTGGGATCACCAAGGAATTGGACACCGTCCAGCTGGATGGACACTGGGAGGAGCCAGGAAATCCCAATTTTTGGGATAACAAAGGACATGGAGACAGGGTCAGCATCCAGCTGGATGGACACTGGGAGAGAGCAGGATCCAGGAACTCCCAGTCTTTGGGATCACCAAGTGCATCCCACACTGGCAGCAGGTGGAGATGCAGCTGCTGGAATTCCCATCTGGACAGGGACATAACACAAAGATCTGGGAATGGTGCCCCCCTGCCTGGCCAACCCCAAATTTAAACAGGTTTAAAGTAAAAATGATAGATCCTCTTTCCAGACTGTCCTAAATGTTGGATTTAGTGGGAATTGCTGGAGTGAAGGATCTTGGACCTGGAATTTCCTGCAGGATGGGGCTGCTTGATACAACTCCAGCGTTTCATTTCAGTTTAATTCACTCCCACATGGAATTCTTTGTTCCCTTCGGCATCAACCCAGGGAATCGAGCTGATTCTTGGAGCTTTTCACTTCCTTGTGTGGAACAGGGAGGTGATTTAGGGAATTCCACCCTAATTTCAATGGTTTTTCTTTTCCTTTCCCAGCGGAAAAGCGGGATGCCAAGGATGCGAAGGAAGGCAGGGACGGGAGCGACGTCTCCTTAAAAATCACCTCGGTTTTGCCCGGCCTTCGCTACGCCTTACGGAAAGCCGCCGGTTCCTCCTGGAATTCCTCCGGCAGCACCGGCACCTGGATCGAGGAGCAGCTCCGGGAATATGCAAAGCTCCGGGAAAACTCCCAGCCCTCCCCCGGCCACAACAGCGATGTTCCCGTTCCTTCTGCGCTCTCCCCATCCGAGGATGAAGCTGCTCCTCCTTCCCAGAAGCTCTCGGAGCGATCCCTGGCCCAGCTGCGGCGTTACCTCGCCGATCCCGGCAGCTTCGCCTTGGGAATGTCGGCGGCCTTGGAATGTCTGAGTGGTGCCGACGGCAATCTGGGAGCCCATCCTGGGAATTCCTCCTCGGCTGTGCCCCCGCCGGATCCGGCTCCTCCCAACGGGAGAGACGAGAGCGAGGCTCCAAATGCCGCTCCGGAGCTGGAGCAGGGCGGGGAGGGATTCCCAAAAAATGCCAGCTCTCCCAGCAAGCTGTGGGGCCAGCAGAACAGGAGGAAATCCAGCCGGATCCTCGGGAAGAGTCTGTCCCCCCTCAAGGCACAGCCCGGGGAAGACGACAGCAGGAACAGGGAAGCGGCCAAGAAAAAAATCCCCACGGCTTTGTCTTCTCCCAAAAAATCAGGATCCAATCCCAGCGAGCCCATGCTGAAATTGGCCAATTTGCAGTTTCCACATGGGAGGAAAAGAGGTGAGTGCTGGGAAAATGGGATTGGGTTCCTCCTGCTCAGGGGTTCCCTCGGAACCGTCTCCTCGCCTTTCCCAGCGCCTGGAGCACATCCTGCATCCCAATAAATCTCCAGGTTCTTCCCCTGGGAATTATCCCTGGGAATGTGCCTGAAGCTGGGCACAGTGGCCTTGTGCCGTTCCCTTCCTTTGCTTCCCGGTCAGGCGATGGATTTATTTCCACTTCAATCAGGATAACGAGAAGTAAATCCTAAAAAAAAACCCACCTCCCTCTTCCCGATTCCAATTCCCAAAGAATTCCCGGATGAAAAGAAATCCCCCCGTTTTTCCCTGTCCCAGGTGCCGAGGTCCTGGCTGCAGAAATCATCCACAAACCCCAGGGTGACCCTGCCGAGAAGGAATCCTCAGCTCCCGATGCTCCTGGCGGGGAAGCGAAGAGGCCAAAACCTCTGGAAAACCCGGACACGAGGAAGCTTCCGGCTGCGGAGAGGCCAAAACCTCTGGAAAACCCGGACACGGGGAAGGTTCCGGCTGCGGAGAGGCCAAAACCTCTGGAAAACCCGGACACGGGGAAGGTTCCGGCTGCGGAGAGCGACGCGAAGCCAGGGAAAAGTAAAACGCCGAAAATTTGGGAAAACAGAGCGCCAAAACCCGCAGAGAGGGGTAAGAGAGCTGTTCCCTTGGGAAAAAATTCCTTGGAAAACTGAGCCGTCCCGTGGCACGAGCAGAGATAAGAGGAGGGGGGAATGGCTTTGGGGTCGGAGCGGGGAAAATGGGACATATCGGGAAGGAATTCTGGAGCAGAATTCCCAGAGAAGCTGTGGCTGCCTCTGGATCCTTGGAATTGCCTTGGAATAGCAACTCCGGGATGGTGGGAGGCGTCCCTGCCTTTGGGATTGGAACTGGATGGGCTTTGAGCTCCCTTCCCACCCAAACCATTCCATGATCAAACACTGCCGCTGGAATTCCCAGAGTGCATCCATCCATTTGGCTCCTGCCAAATTCCCAAAAAAAAAAATTTCCCAAAAACAAGAGCGTTTGGCTGTAAGAACCCCCCGATTTCTGCGCCTCGCTCCGCGCTTCCCGAGGAAATTAAAAATCCTGGAGCCCCACTGGGATTCCAGGAGCTTTTACTGGGAGGGGGGATTTTGGCACTGCTTTTCCATGGATTCATCCTGGCTTTTTATGGCCGTGGGCCCGGAGCCGCGGCCAGGGGGGGTTTTTAACTCCAAAATTGGAATATTTCGGGATTATTTTTAATGTTCCGGCTGCCTTTGGGAGCTCCCAGGTTCCTGTGGGTGCTCCTAAAAAAAATCAGGGGGGTTTTATCCCTGTTTTGGGGTTTTCTCTCTGTTTTGGGGTTTCTCTCTGGTTTTGGGGGTTTTATCTCCATTTTATAGGTTTTCTCTCTGTTTTTGGGGTTTTCTCCCTCTTTTGGGGTTTTCTCTCTGTTTTTGGGGTTTTCTCCCTGTTTTGGGGGTTTCCTCTCTGTTTTTGAGGCTTTTCTCTCTGTTTTAGAGGTTTTCTCTCTGTTTTAGGGGTTTTCTCTGTTTTTGGGGTTTTCTCTCTGTTTTGGGGGTTTTCTCTCTGTTTTGGGGGTTTCCTCTCTGTTTTTGAGGTTTTTCTCTCTGTTTTAGAAGTTTTCTCTCTGTTTTGGGGGTTTTCTCTCTGTTTTAGGGGTTTTCTCTCTGTTTTGGGGGTTTTCTCTCTGTTTTAGGGCTTTTCTGGGTGCTTTTTGTGCCTCAATTATTGCAAGGATAACCCAGAACTCATCCGTGAAAATCCCAGATGCTCCAACTTCAGGAAAAATCAAAGCAGAATAAAAAGGATTGGGGAAAATCCAAAATTCCTCCGGTTGCATTTAAGGGGGGATTTTACTCCCACCAGATCCCTGTGCTTTTTATCCCCAAGGAAAAAAACCTTCCCGAACAATTCCCAACTCGGGATCATTTCCTGGTAGCCGTGACCACGGAGATGGTTTTGAAAAGTTTGGAAAATCCCTCTTGGAAAGAGTTTTTATTCCCGGAGAACCTGCCTGGATCCCCTCCTTGGCTGTGCGCCCTTCGTTTCTTTTTCCCCTTTTTAATTAACTTTTCTCCCTGTTTTTTCCTCCCTCAGAGCTGAAGGAGCCGCTCCCCCACCTCCCGAGCGAAGCCTCTTCCCAATCCCATGAAGCAGAAAGCCCCGGGAATGAGGTTTATCCCATCGGAATTCCCGGCGCTGCCTTCCCCCCACCGGGGGACAACTGCGAATCCCACGCCTTGAACCTGCTGGCTGACCTGGCCCTGGGCTCCTGCATCCCTCCCTTCATTCCCAAGGATTCTGGGATCATCCCGGTGTCCCGCAGCCTTCCCGGTGATTCCGCGGAGCAGCAGGGCCTTTCCAAGCCCAAATCCCCGCGCGTGGCTTCCGACCACAAGTACCACAGGGCGGAAAAGCACGGCAGAAAAGCCACCTCGGCCAGCAGAGCGTCCCCGAGCCGGCCACTTCCTGAAAAAACCCATCCCGACCATCCGGCCTCTCTCCCCAAGGAGAAAACCTCTGGAATTTTCGGTTGGACCAGCGCGAATCCCGCGCCGGCCACGTTCCAGGTGCTGCCTCCCCGGGAAGCCGCGGAAGCCGCCGAGGCGAGCAAGCACTCCATCATCTCAGCCGAGCATTCCTACGCCTCCCCCCTGCCCGAAAATCCCAGGAAACAGCCCAATCCCAAAGGGAATCCCGGCGCCGCGCCGGCTCCCTCCAAAAACGGCGCCAGGAACGCTCCGGCCGCTCCCTTGGTGGGGAAGGTGCTGCCCTTCCGGCACCAGCAGCACAGCGGCGGCGCCGCCGAGCCCGGCAGGAGCAGGAGCTCTTCCAGGAAAAAGGAGGATTTTTCCAAGAGCCACGCGGTGAGCGTCTGCGGGAATTCCGTGAAGGTGACGTGCCGCTGGGAGGAGGAATATCTCTTCCACCTGGACAGCAGGTACACCAACGATTCCCTGGAGAAAACCGTCATCCGCGCCCTGCACGGGTAAGTCAGCCCGGAATTCCCTCCAGGGATTTTGGGAAGGGTTTTAAAATCCCTTTGTTTTCCGTAGGAATCGATTCTGGCCGAGGTACGGCTGCTGTTGTTTTTCCTGGAAAAAAGGAGGGATTTGGGAGGGTGGTGGGTGAGGGGGACAAATGGGTGGGACCCAGCCATGTGTGCTGGACCCAAAAATCCGCCCTGTCCTGGGCTGATCCCGCGGCATGGGCAGCAGGAAAAGCGGGAATTCTGACCCTCTGCTCCACTCAGGTGATCCCACGTGGAATCCAGCTCTGGGATCCCAGGGTCGGGATATGGAGCTGCTGGAGAGAGTCCAGAGGAATCCGTGGAGCTGCTCCCAGGGCTGGAGCCAGGCTGGGAGAGCTGGGAATGTTCCCCTGGAGAAGGGAAGGATCCAGGGAGAGCTTCCAGCACATTCCAGGGCCTGAAGGGGCTCCAGGAGAGCTGGAGAGGGACTGGGGACAAGGCATGGAGGGACAGGACACAGGGAATGGCTTCAAACTGACACAGGGATCTTGGGAAGGAATTCCTGGCTGGGCTGGAATTCCCAGAGAAGCTGTGGCTGCCCCTGGATCCCTGGAAGTGTCCGAGGCCAGGCTGGACAGGGCTGGGAGCACCCTGGGATAGTGGAAGTGTCCCTGGGCACTGGATGGGCTTTAAGGTCCCTTCCCACCCAAAACATTCCATGATTCTGCAATTCCCAGGGCTCTGCAGCTGGAATTGGTACCTAAAGCCAGGACCCCAAGTCCTCCGTTTCTCCTTTGGAGCTCAGAGTTCCTCTTTTTTCCTCTTTGTTCCGAAAAAAACCAAAAAAGCTGGAATCTGCATCAAGCATCGACCTGTGCCCTCCTTGCCCTGCGGGGAAACCAGGGATGAATCCCAGGCGTGAATTCCAGGCAGGAATCCCCTGGAGCCGAGGCGGGGAGGATGGAGATGCTTCAGGCTGCCTTTCCTTCCATTTCCAGGCCCTGGGATCCCAATTCCAGGCAGGAATCCCCTGGAGCCGAGGCGGGGAGGATGGAGATGCTTCAGGCTGCCTTTCCTTCCATTTCCAGGCCCTGGGATCCCAATTCCAGGCAGGAATCCCCTGGAGCCGAGGCGGGGAGGATGGAGATGCTTCAGGCTGCCTTTCCTTCCATTTCCAGGCCCTGGGATCCCAATTCCAGGCAGGAATCCCCTGGAGCCGAGGCGGGGAGGATGGAGATGCTTCAGGCTGTCTTTCCTTCCATTTCCAGGCCCTGGGATCCCGATCTTCCCGACGACGTGGAAGGGATGAAGCTGATCCTGCACATGTGGGTGGCTCTGTTCTACAGGAAGCCCAGCAAGCTGCTGAGCAGCTCCCGGAAGGTGGTGGAGCACAGCAATCCCACCAAATTCGTCTCCCTCAGCAGCTCCGGGGGTTTCCTGGAGCTCAGCGACGACAGCCAGGACTGCTTCGGCTTCGAGACGTGTCCCGCGGACTCCGGCTCTGATCCCGACCAGACTCCCAGCAGCTCCCTGGATCCCAGCACCCCTTCGTGCCAGGGCCTTTCCCAGCCGGAGCGAAGCGCCGCGGATTCCCAGACGGACGCGGACGGAATTCCCGGCGCCGTGGATAGCACGGTGTCCTCCTCCTCAGGGGAGCTGCCGTGCGGGGAGGAGGAGGAGGAGGAGGAGGAGCCTTCCTCCACCAGCTGTCCCGAGAGCCTTTCCCTCCGGGATGGTGCCGGGGAAAGCCGGGATGATGCCACGGAAAGCCGGGATGCAGGACTCAGGGAGCCGGAGGCCGTTCCCGAGGAGAGTGCGGTGAGTTGGGCCTGGGGGCACTCCGAGGCTCTGGGAGGAGCGGGATTTTCCAAGAGGAATGGAGCAGATGTCCCTGGGGGGTGTCCAGGGAAGCGGGAACACTCTCCAAGGGGGAGGAATCCCGAATTAAAGTAGTTAAAGTGTCCATTTCTGGTTCAAACTCCGAGTTTGGGTGAGGGCTGAGTCCTCAGCCGAGGGATCGGGGGAGCTCCCAGCATCCCCGAGCAGAATTCCAGATCCAGGAGAGACACAGCACGGCCATTCCCACGTGGATTTGGAAAGCTGGGATTTGCTGCCTGGGAAGTTTTTCCCCCACGCAGGCGGCAGTGCCGTGCTTTGCATCATTTCCCTCGTCCCTCTGGTGAAATCATGAAAATTCCATTCTGGATTGAGTTTTTTAATTAATTTTTCCACTTTCTCCAGTCTGCACGTGGTCAGGAGTGGAGGTTTTTGGGGCAAACATAAAACGTGGGGCTCTGCTGACATTTTTCCAAGCCCAAATTCCTGAATTAAAATAATTCCTTTAAAACTTCCACTCCTGAACAAAGGAGCAGCTTCCATCGGGCTGGAACTGCACGGAGGAAAAAATTCCAGTGGTTTTTCCTGCAGGGATGTCTCGTCTCCTGCCTTTTCCCACGGGGATTAACCTCCGGATTGTGTCGTTCCAGGAGGAGCCGGTCAAGGAGAACCTGCTGGATTCCGGGATCACCCCCAGCCCTTCCCAGGAGCTCGGCTGTTCCGGCAAATCCCCGGCGGAGTTTTCCAACCCCGGCAGCCAAACGCCGAATTCCAGCTCGACTCCATGGACAGACTCCCCCTGTGCACTGCAGGAAAACGGGGAGCAGCGGGAAAACCAGTGGGAAGCAGGCTCAGGGAGCGGCCCCGGCCCTCCCGAGGATGAGGAGGGAACGGGAGACGCTGGACACCCTCTGGAAGCTGAGGATGAGGAGGGAACAGGAGACGCTGGACACCCTCTGGAAGTTGAGGATGAGGAGGGAACGGGAGACGCTGGGCACCCTCTGGAAGTTGAGGATGAGGAGGGAACAGGAGACGCTGGACACCCTCTGGAAGTTGAGGATGGGGAGGGAATGGGAGACGCTGGACACCCTCTGGAAGTTGAGGATGGGGAGGGAATGGGAGATGCTGGACACCCTCTGGAAGTTGAGGATGGGGAGGGAATGGGAGACGCTGGACACCCTCTGGAAGTTGAGGATGGGGAGGGAATGGGAGATGCTGGACACCCTCTGGAAGTTGAGGATGGGGAGGGAGTGGGAGACGCTGGACACCCTCTGGAAGTTGAGGATGGGGAGGGAGTGGGAGACACTGGACACCCTCTGGAAGTTGAGGATGGGGAGGGAGTGGGAGACGCTGGACACCCTCTGGAAGTTGAGGATGGGGAGGGAGTGGGAGACACTGGACACCCTCTGGAAGTTGAGGATGGCAGCTGGGCTGCCGGCGCTGATTCACAGCCCGCCTGTGATTCCGTGCCCTTGGAAGCAAATCCCGCCAGTGCAGAGCCTGGGGGAGCCACTGAGGAAGGGGAGGAATCCCAGGAGCTCTCGGAGCATTCGGGAAAAGAGGAGAGAGAGGTGGAGGAGGGAAAAGAGGAGAAGGAGGAGTTTGAGGATGAGAGCTCCTTCCTGGGCCCCGTGGATTTGGTGTTGTCCGAGAGCAGCGATGCCGAGATGGAATGTGAGCACGGCGAGCAGAATCCAGGGAATTCGGCGTCTCCAGAGGACTTTGGTGTTCCTGAAGAGGACCCCGTGCCCAGCCCCACCTCCCTGGCATCCCCCTGCCCCGACAGATCCACGCCGGCGCTGTCGGACGCGACCGGGACCGAGCCCGGAGGCTTTCCCGAGGAGATGTCACCGAGCCGGGATGAGCTCCCGGATCCCTGGGATGCTCCGGGCAGCGCGGATTCGGAGACGGACGGGCTTGGCGTGGCCAGCCCGGCCGAGGTGGGGTCACCCCGCAGCGACAGCGGGGAGCCGCTGTCCCCGCCCGATGCCAGCCCCGCGCACGGGGCGCAGCCCGACAGCGCTACGGGAACCCCGGGAGCTGCCGGAGACGCGCTCGGGAACGGCTCGGAGCGGAAAAACCGGGATCGTGCGCCCTCTGCAGAAAGGTGGGAGCCTGCCGGGAGCGCGGCCGGCCTGGAGTCCCCCTGCAGCCCGGGAATGGCCCTGACCCTGTCCCCCGACTCCAGCTCTGTCTGCCTGACCTCTCCCGATGGATCCGTTGATCCGTGGGCTGCTCCGGAGGATCCACCCGCGGAGAGCCTCCAGTCGCCGTCCCAGAGCGAGCTGGGAAGGAGCAGCTGCTTTTCCCAGGCATGTGGGGATGATCCCGATCCTGAGCTGAATTCCCTGGACGCTGAGGAATCAAACCAAGGAGGGAGCGGGGTTCTGGTGGACGAGCAGCATGGAAGCGCCACTGCCAGCGGCACGGAGGAGCTGGATGATCCCATGGGAGCAGGAGAGGGCCGGTACTCCCCTTCGGACTATGCAGACATGGGAGATGATTCCAGAGCTGAGGAGAGGGAGGATGAGTTCCCTGAGGCAGAGAATTCCCCTGGGAATGACACAATGAGCATGGAAACAGCGGCTGACGCTCTGCAGGAGCCGGAGATCCCTCTCCACCGTGACCTGCTGGAATCAGAGCCCTCTTCCTCCATCCGGGAGGGGATCTCAGCCATCAAGGAGCTGCAGCAGAACTTCCCAGATATCCACGGAGACCCAGCTCCCGCTTCTCCCCCTCGCGCTGGAGACTCCAGTCCCCCCATTCCCGCGGCGCCGAGCCGGCGGGAGTCGGTGCTGTGCCGCCTCTGGAAGCCGTGCCGGGACGGAGGAGCTGCCCAGGTGAGCGTGGCTGCCTGGAGCCTGGATGGCTCCTTAGATCCCGGCTGTTCCCAGGAGGGGATGGAAGCTCCGTGCTCCCCCGCGGATGAGTTTGCGCCAGCTGAGCCGGGATCTGCTCCTCCTTCTCCGTGCGATCCGTGGGACGATCCCGAGGGTGCCGAGCCGGGCTCGCCCCTCCCCGAGGCGCTCCCCGGGGTGCTCCCCCCTTCTCCGGACAGCGCCCGGTGGTCCGGGAGCTGCGGCAGCGCCGGGAGCCGGGCAGGGGATGCCGGAGGGAGCCCCGGCGAGGAGTCCATCCCGCCTGAGGAGCTGGAAGGAGGCAGCATTCCCAGTCCTGCTCCCTTCCCAGCCCTGGAATATCCCCTGTGCGAGCCCTGGGCTGGCTGTGAACACAGCCCCGAGGGATCCGAGGCGTTCCCCGATCCCGACTGTGCCGGCACCGAGGTGGGAGAGGGAGAAATCCCCGATTCTCCCGTCCCGGCGTCGCCGTTGGACGAGCACAGGGATCCCTCTGGAGAAAGCCCGGAGCTGAGCGATGCCGAGGATATTTCGGATGAGCTCCCAAGGGAAGAGCAGCTCCCAAGCGAGGACGGCCACGAGGGCTCGGCCTTTGAAGATCCGTTGGAGAATTCCTTTGGTGACTCGGAGCAGGAATATTTTGAGGGGAATTCGCACTCCCCGCTTCCAACCAGGAATTCCTGCATCATGAGCTGCACGGATGCTGCAGGAACAAGGACTAGCTGGGACAGCTCCCCCCGGAGCTCCGAGCACATGGAGGAGCACGGAGGGGACTGGGATCAGGAGATCCCCAGGGATTACGGGAGCTTCGTGGTCACCCGGCAGTGCCAGGAGAGGATGGAAAATTTCCAGCTTCCAAAGAGGCGCCGCCGCCGCCGTGCCCGGGAATCTCCTCTGCTCCGGTCCCTGATGGGGACCTGGAGGGGCTTTGAGGAAATCACCCAGAACACTTTGGACATGGAATGTCTCCGCTTCCATTATAAGCTAAAACAAATCCTAAGGAATGGCAAACCTCCCTTTTCTACCTCCAAAAGCATCTTCCCAAAAGACTTCTGCGCCCCGCTCCCGCTGTCCCCACGCAGCAGGAGCCCCTTGCAGGTGACAATTCCACCCTCGGACGCGTGGCTGGGCGGGCTCCGCTCCCGCCGGCGCAGGGATCACCGGGATACCGGGAGAGCCAGATCCCGGGCCCGGAGCCGGGATCGCGGGGCTCCCTTGCACCTCGGGAAGCTCCGCTACGACCGCGCCCCGCCCGACTCGCGGGGGGACGTCGCCGTCATCCTGGACGAGTATTCCGAGTTCCAGAGGGTGGTGCTGAGCAGGGCCGAGGCCGGGAGCGAGGGCCCGGCGCGGGGAGAGGCCGGGATCGGGACGGGCCGGCCCGGCAGGACGGTGGCGTTCGGGGCGGTGATCGCGGAGCTGCGCGGGGCCCTGCGCGCCCACCTGCGCCGCGTGGCCGACGGACGGCCCGGAATGTTCTACCTGCTGGAGACGGGACAGGAGCCGTTCTTCGACAGGGTGAAGGTAGGAGCCCTTCCTGGGTCGGGATGGATCGGGATGGATCGGGATGGATCGGGATGGATTGGATGGATTGGGATGGATCGGGATGGATCAGGATGGGCGGCTCTGGGATAGAGCTGAGGGCGGCAGGAGCAGGGAAGCTTGGGCAGCCTGGCAGGGATGGTTTGGTTCCCGTAGCCCAGGAGCCACCTCAGCTCCCAGCACCAGGAACTGGAGTCAGGCACTGAGGTTGGACTGGAGCCTTGGGATTGGGTCATCACGGGATCGTGGAATGGTTTGGGTGGGAAGGGACTGTAAGGATCATCCCATTCCAACCCCATAGGCAGGGACACCTTCCCTATCCCAGGGTGCTCCACCTGGCTTTGGACATTTCCAGGGATCCAGGGGCAGCCACAGCTTCTCTGGGAATTCCAGCCCAGCCCTTCCCCACCCTCCCAGCCAGGAATTCCTTCCCAAGATCCCATCTAAAAGGACTCTGGTTCAGTTTGAAGTCCGACCGTTCCCAGCACTGCCCGTGTCCCCCAGTGCCACACCCACGCGGCTTCTGAATCCCTCCAGGAATGGAGACCCCACCCCTGCCCCGAGCAGCTCGTTCTCCGTCCTCTCCCCTTGTTCCCAGGAGAATATTCCCAATCCAAACCTCACCCGGTTTCTGTTCCAGGCCTTGCTGAAGGATGAGGGGTTTGTGAGGACGGAGCCCCTGAACTTCTGCGGGGCCGTGGGCCGGGACAGCGAGCGGCTGCTGGTCATCGTCAGGAACGAGGACATCTCCTCCCACATCCACAGCGTGAGCCTCCATCCCTCTTTTCCTGCTCTCAGCGCTCTTCTTTAATCCCAGCATCCATTAAAAACCTTGGAGCAGCCCAGCTCAGAGCAGTGAGGTTGGGCTTCTCCTGTCCGGCCATGCCTCGGCTCCCTAATTCCAGGGAATGCTCCGTCCCTGCGGCACCGTCCAGCTTTGGGCTTGGGATGCGGGGGCAGGAATGTTGGGATGGGATGGGATGGGATGGGATGGGATGGGATGGGATGGGATGGGATGGGATGGGATGGGATGGGATCAATGGGATGGGATCAATGGGATGGGATGGGATGGGATGGGATGGGATCCATGGGATGGGATGGGATCCATGGGATGGAATCCATGGGATGGGCTGGGCTCCGTGGGATGGGATGGGATCCATGGGATGGGATGGGATGGGATCCATGGGATCGATGGATGGGATGGGATCCATGGGATGGGATGGAAGGGATGGGCTGGGCTCCGTGGGATGGGATGGGATCCATGGGATGGGATGGATGGGATGGGCTGGGCTCCGTGGATTCGGGGTGGCACAACGCCGCTGTGCCTGGCAGGTGCCGTGCCTGCTGGAGCTGAAGCGCTGTCCCGGCGTGGTGTTCGCCGGAGTGGACGATCCCGAGGATGTGACGGGTGACACATTCCAGGAGCTGTTCCAGGCCGGAGGCTTCGTGGTGTCCGACGAGGAGCTGTTGGAAAGGGTGACCCTGGGTGAGTCTCGGGGCGTTTTCTGGCACATTCCCAAATCTTCTGTCAGTTCTGCTTCCAGTGGGGAATTCTTGTCCTCTCTCTGATGTTGGGATAGAGGGACCAGCTCAGAGGTCCCCAAAACATCCAGGGGCAGGGGAGGGCTGTGCCAGGATGTTCATTCAGCCTGGAGAACCATGGAATGCTTTGGGTGGGAAGGACCCTAGGGATGATCCCATTCCATGGGCAGGACACCTCCCACTTGTCCCAGGCTGCTCCAAACCCCAATGTCCAACCTGGCCTTGGACACTGCCAGGGATCCAGGGGCAGCCACAGCTTCTCTGGGAATTCCATTCCAGCCCCTCCCCACCCTCCCAGCCGGGAATTCCTTCCCGTATCCAACGGAAAAGGGCCTTCAGCTTCCTCGAGGGGAAGTGGCAGAGAGAACTGAGCCAGCTGCTCTGGGAGCTGCAGCACGAGGTGACAGGGCCGGGCTGCCCTTGTCCTTCCAGATGTCAGGGAAAAATTCCCACCAGGAACATGATCCCCGGTTCCTCACCCAGTGAAGTTTGAGGCTCCATCCTTGGAGGGACTCAGAGCTCCCCTGGACACCCTCAGGTGGCCCAACTTTGGGCAGGGCTTGGCCCAGAGACCCCCGGGTGGCCTCCCACCTATCCCCGGCTCTGGTGTCCCCTCAGGCCAGCTGAAGGAGGTGGTGAAGGTGCTGGAGAAGCTGAACAGGAGGGGGGAGGTGGAAGTGGCTCCTGCACCACAGGGAGAGCAAGAAGCTCCGAGGAGACCTCAGGTAACGGCTCTGCCTGGAAATTGGGGATTTTCGGGATGGAGCAGCAGCACTTGGGACCTGGAGAGCATCAGATGGCCTGGAACGGTGTCCTGGGTGCGGTCCAGGATGAGGCAGGGCTCTGGCAGCTCTCCCGGCTCCCTGCTGGGCTTCCACAAGGCCCTTCCCTCTCTCCCTGGCAGGGACGCCCTCAGGGAGTGCTGCAGGCCTCCTGGAAGGGCCCAGATTTCCTTGGAGGAGCTGCACATTCCCAAAGCTCCAAAAGGAAACTTCCCTCCCTTCCCACCAGCTTATCCCAACTCCTGGCACACCCCGGGAGCTCAGGGCACCTTCCTGGGGCTCTGCCCCCCTCTGCTGTTTCTTTTTTTGTCCCATCACGTTGGGAATTTGGGGTTTGGGATTTGGGATGGGATGAGGAGCCCTGAGCTGGGGATGCAGAGAGGGGAATTGCCACTTCCAGTTCCATCATGGGTGATTGAAGATGGAGCTGCTCTGGCACCCGTGAGAAGGGTGGAGTGAGAAAACTCCTGGGCTGGGATAAAGGAAGTTTAACAGGGGAAGGAAAAGCTGGGTGTGCAGGCAAAACCGAGGAATCCATTCCCCATTCCCCATCCCCACACAGCTGGGCTCCATCGTGACTTGGGAACCAACACCGCCTCTCCAAACATCCCCTCTTCCTTCTCCTCCTTCCAGCTTCGTGTCCCGAGCATGATTCCAGGCTCTGGAATATCCCTTGGGACAGTGGCAGTCACCTGCCCTGGCCAGGCCCTGGAGGGGTGGGTGAGGAGCAGCTTTGGCTGCTCAGCAACAACAAAACATCCCGGAATTATCCACAGCTCCCAGCACAGATCCCAAACAGCACCGATCCCAATCAGCACAGATCCCAAACAGCTCCAATCCCAAACAGCACAGATCCCAATCAGCACGGATCCCAATCAGCTCCAATCCCAAACAGCTCCGATCCCAAACAGCTCCGATCCCAAACAGCTCCGATCCCAAACAGCACAGATCCCAATCAGCCCAAATCCCAATCAGCACAGATCCCAAACAGCACAGATCCCAAACAGCCCTGATCCCAACAGCTCCAGTCCCAAACAGCTCCAGTCCCAAACAGCTCCGATCCCAACAGCTCCAGTCCCAAACAGCTCCAGTCCCAAACAGCTCCAATCCCAAACAGCACAGATCCCAAACAGCACCGATCCCAAACAGCTCGATCCCAAACAGCCCCGCAGCAGCTGCTGAGATGAAAATGAACCCAATCCAGGCACAACCTGGGAGCTGCCTGGAGCAAGGGGGATTTGCCACTTTTGATCCATATGGAGCAGCGAAAAGTCGCCCATGAGGCTGGAAAAAAACACCGGGAAGGGCACATCCCGCCCTCCCTGCTCATTCCCTGGGAAGGGCTGGAGAGGATGAGCCCTGAGCCCTCCCCATGCCCCTCTCTCAGCAGGGGCGATGCCAGCGCCCAGAAGAAGCAGCTGCTGCTGAAGTGGTGCCAGGAGCGGAGCTGGTGGAGCTGCTGCACTTCCACGGCTGCGATTCCCCGGCGGCTCCCGAATCCCGGCACATCCCAGGCCTGACGGAGATGGCAGGTGCGGCACACACCGCGCCAGGTTCGCCGTGTGATCTCACAGGATAGGATCCACACCAGCAGGTCTGAATTGCCTGGAAAGGTAAAGGGGTGGAGGAGGGATAAGAAATCCCTGTTTTCCTGCTGTTCCTGTGGGAATCGTTTGTTCAAGATGGGGGTCAGGTGTGAAGTGGGGGGAAAGCGAATGAATTTTTGGAGGTTGCTGAATTCCAGCAGTTTTTTGGAGCCTGTGGGTTGGCTTCACGCGCCGGTTCTGCCTTGCTGGGATGAGGCTGTTGGCAAAGCACCAGAGCAGCCATGGTGGGATTTAGGGGATATTTCCCACAGGTTTAGGAACAACCTCGTTTGTTTGAATTAATGATCCTGCTGCTCCTCCCCTTGCAGAAAATCCCAGCGGCAGCAGCAGGGAAATCCTGGAAGCAAAGGAATTCTTGTGGCTGACGTCAACACCTTCCTCGGGACGGTGCAGAAAGTGGCTGCTCCGTTCAGAAGAAGCTACTGGTAAGGCAGGAAAGCTTGGGATTGATCCCAAAAAGCTGGGAGCAGCTCCGGGGTTTGTGGGATGGCCAGCAGGGAGCTCTGCTCCTGCAGCAGAGCAGGGACGGTCCCAAAGCGCTGGGTCGGGGATCTGCCAGCACTCAGGGCTGGCTCCTGAGCTGTATCCAGGAAAGCCACGCTTGGCTCTGCTGGAAAATGAGGAAAACTCCAGGCCTGGCCCTGGGGAAGCTCTGCAGGAGGCTGGCACTGCCCAGACGGAGCCGGGCACTGACCTGGGCCACCTCTCTGTGTTGCAGGTGACAAAGCGAAGCCACGAGGGCACGGCTCCTCCCCAGGCCCTGTGGCACCAGTTTGGGCATCCCAGATCCATCCCAGTGGATCCCCACCATCCATCCCAATGGATCCCCACCATCCATCCCAGTGGATCCCAGACGTTGCTGGGGGCGGGGAAGGTCGGGTTTAGCTCTGTACATAAATCTTATTTAAAGGTGGGAAATGCAAATCCTCGGGGGATTCATTCCCTGCCACCCAGTCCCACGTAGGAAAGGTTCTTTTAACGGTACAGGTAAATTATTGGAACGTTTTCAGGTCTTTAGTGCAGCTGCCATTGGAGCATTTGGAAAAGGAATTTCCCAAAGTTTACTTGAAGGTTAGGAATGAGAAGAAATCGGTTTTCCACGGCTGTCCAGGCCCCGCCCAGGCCCACACTACATTTCAGCTCACCCCTGTTGCCTCCTGGTACCAGTTCCCTGCTGGGACTCGGCGCGTTCCAGCACGTGGAATCCTTGTAAATAGCGGGAAGCTGGGATGCAGGAACAGAATAAGCTCTTATTTATGGGGGCCGGGATGGAAACGCCGCGTCCAAGCCCCGTTCCCGACCCGGCTCCGCGGGGCAGGGGCGTCCTTTCAGTTCGTTTTAAATCCAAGACTGCGAGGCCGTTCTGTACAGGATGACTTTGTAAAGAGTTTGATTAATAAAACCTCCAAAAAAGGAACTCTCGCCCAGCTCTGCTCTCTGGAGAGGGGATCCCGCTCAGCATCCAGCCTTTTCCAACACGGCAAAGACAGGGCAGGGGTTTTTCCAGCTGGGAGAGAGGTTGGGAATCAGCAAGGAGTGAGCAAGAGCATGGTGGGCTCCTGGATGATGGATCCTGTCCTGCTTCCCAGCGGGAAGGATGGAATAACCAGAGGAACAGCCAGGTTCCAGCAGGTAGGGACAACGAATTATTTAAGGATTTATTTTCCACCTGCACCGGGGGCACTTCCCAGCCTCGCTCCGGCACCAGCTCCGAGCAGCTCAGGGTGGGAAGCGTTCCTGGAAGCGGCACCTCGGGAAGAGGAAGTGCCAAAAGCCCCGGGGGAGGAGGGAGGGGGAAGCCCCCGGTGGGTTCAGCTGAGCTTCGGGCCGGCGATGGGATCAAAGCCCAGTTCCTGTGTGGGAACGGCACCGGCTGAGGGGAGCCCCTGGAGAGCTGCTCCAAGGCTTCTCCTCAGTTTTCCTGGCACGGCTGAGTCTGCTCAATGCCAGCCAGGGAATGGGGATCGCTCTGGATTGGGACATCTCGTGTTCAGGACGGAGAGGAGCCCGAAGCAGGGATTATTTACTGCTGCTGCCATTCCCAGCTGTGGCACTGGGGTGGCTGCGGGGAACAGGGACTGTGCCAGAGCACAGCCTGAGCCACAGCTGCCCTGCCAAAAGCAGCCACAGCAGCACAGCCTGGGAAGAACAACCACAGAACCAGGAAACCTTTTCCAGCAGGAAATCTTTTCCAGCAGGAAACGCTCCCATCTCACCCCTGGCAGGCAGAGATCCCGCGGGATCTCGGCCCGGAGCTGCTGCTCCCAGAACTGAAGTGAATCAGACCAGAGCCCAGGACTGGTTTCCAGAATTTGGCTTTACTTCGCAGTACAGAAATCATTTGGAGCCTTCAGGAGACACGAGAAGCACAGGCTCTGTCATGCCGATACCGCAGCGCCGTTTGGTCCATCCGAGAAGCCACCAGGGACAGAAAAACTTCCACATCTTGCCTGCTCTGTAATTTGTTCTCTCAATTTTATTAAGATTAAAACACAAAGGAGCCTTAGGCACAGCTGTGTCCCAACCGATGTAAACAGGTTTAGAAGCTTAAGTGGAGGTTAAGTTCTGTGCCCAGAACGAAGCCAACATTTGCTGCTACAATAGGTGTGGGCTTTGTCCATGATACAACTTTGCCACAGAGTTAAGATTGATGGGAGAGACTTTAGGGATGCTGTCCACAATAATGGAGTGCTCAGTTTCTATTTTCCTTGATATCAGGTTTGAGTGACATCAGCGTCACATCTACGAGCTCACCAGAAGCACAGGATTGTGAAGGATGTTTTTACAAATGATTAAAAAGACAAGGTAAGACACAGCTGTCAATGAGTTATTTCAAATCTGCACCCACGTCTACGTCTGCAAAAATAATAATAATAATATTAAGTTCAGTCTGCCTTTCGCTTACGAGGTTAGTCAGGAAATCAGTCAGGAATTTGCCAGATTCTGGACAGCAGCCCTACTAGAATGAAATAATTAACACATGATATCCAAAAAGGGAACATTACCAGTGCAGTACTCTTCAATCTCTCAGAGATGGGATTACAAAAGCAGGCCTTACAATATTGAATTTCGTACAGTGTTCATTAAGTTCCTTATATATTCATATTAGCCGATTTAAATTTCTCCTAATTAGAGACTCTCATTACTGCTGCTCCTCCTCCCCGTAGATGTCGTTTTTCTTGCGTTTCATCTCCTCAAAGTCGAACTCTGACCCCATCATCCTCTTATAAATATCTTTGATGTCGTCGCACGTCGTCTCAAAGTGGGTGGTGGCGTCGTAGGTGCGCGAGATGAAGATCTGGAAGCAGAAGCAGCATTGGAGCCCGAGCTGCAGCCTCTCCCCTCCCAGCCCAGCTCAGCCCTCACTCACCTGGCTCTCAGTTCCCAGGTCGGTCGGTGCAAACAGGTCACTGATGCTCACAAACCTGGAAAAGGGAGAGAAAAAGGTTCAGGATGGTTTTAGAGCAGGAATGGCTCGATCCAAGGGCATCGCTCAAGGTGCTGAGGAAACTCTCAGCAGCTCTTGGCAGCCAAACGGCTCCAGCTCTCCCAGCAGAGCAGGGAGCAGGGCTTGCTGAGGACTCACTTCTGCTCAATGGGCTCCAAGAGGTCCAAGGCCGGCTTGATCTCTTTCTCCGGATCCGCGGTCTCCACGGTGGTGCTGGCAATGGCGATGTACTTGCCCTGCGCCGCCACGTTGTGAGCAGAGGAGATCATGCACACGTAGATATCTGGGGGGACAGGGCACAGCTGCATCCCAAAACCTCCTCCAGCCTCATCCCAAAAACCTCCTCCAGCCTCTTCCTGCTGCCTGACACTCGGCACACCCCTGGATTCTTTAGAGAACCTGGAATGAGTCCCATCCTTGCCCTAGGTGCTCTCATCTCCTGGTTGAGGGCCTGGACATGGGAGATCTCCAAAGCTCTGTTTCCCACGGCTCTGACGGTTCCTGAAATCCAGTGGGGTTCCCCGTGCTCCGTTTCAGGCAGAAGCAGCACCTCCCCTCCTGCACACAGCCCTCACCCCTCCAGACACCCCACACCCCTCACCCACCTCTCCCATCTGGGGCAGTTCCTGCCGCAGGTTCCTCACAAGGTTTTCCGACCACAGGCTCCTCCCTCCCAACGCTGCTCTGAACTGAAGCCCAGCTTTGCTGGGGCCCAAACATTCCTGGACAGGGCCACGCAGGGTCCATCTCCCCGTGTGATCCACAGCTCACGCGCAGAGAGGCCGGTAACAACCACTGCCTCAGCCCACGTGGTGAGAGCAGCTGGGCACACACCTGATTTCCGGTTGACCTGGTTCTGTGGAATGATGATCTGGCACGAGTTGGCATCGTTCGTGTTCTTGATGGGGTGGCTCAGGATGCAGATTACCGGATCACCTGGCCCACCTTCGTCACGCGGTCCGACACGTAGCTGGGGTCGCAGATGAGCTGTTTGCAGCGAGCCACCTGAGCACAAACAGGGAAAAATCACCCAGTTCACATCAAAAATCTTTTTTTCGTAATAATTTAATATTTGATCAATCTGAAGCCTCCAGGCCGCACACACTTTGGTCTCTAGCATGGATTGTCACGTCTGCTCCTGGCCAGGACACGTCATTCCCACCCCAAGGGACACATTATCCCACCAGCAAGTGCTGTGCTGTCCGTGAGTGCCCGCTCCAGTCAGGAGCACGTTCAGAGCTTCCAAGCAGCCTGCAGCATTCCCAGTTTTATCCAGCCAGGTGGAGAAGCTGCAGGAAGGCACGTGCCAGCTGTCAGAGCAGCTAAAAATGCCAAGGCAGAATTGGTTCCAGGTTAGACACGAGGAACATTTCCAGCTCACCCAGCCTGATTTATTCACTGCAGCCCATGGAGACTCCATCCCAACTCCTGGAGCAGGGACGCTGCAATGAACTCCAGCCATCAGGACATTGTGTCTTCAGCGAGCTGGCCCAGGGACGACAGCCCCGGCCAGCAGGTTTGGCCCTTGGGCTTAGAAAAGGTTTTTCTCTGTGTTTTTTCTGATCAAAAAAACATCTGCATTCTGAGGGGCGGGATGTGGGGTGGGGAGCCGGGAAGGATGGGAAGGGATCGTACCTCTCGGACTTGGACCCCGACCACTTTGCCGTTCTCTATGACGATCTCCTCGATGGCGCTTGTTGAGCATGTAGGTGCCTCCATAGATCGCACTGAGCCTGCAGCAGGAAAATCCTTCAGCACCTCCATGGCTGGACTGTAACAGCCCTTCCACCCCTGTTCCACTCAGGAAAACCCAGCCTCAGACTTCAACCTCCTCAAAATCCGCTGCTTAAACACAACGGGTAAACACTCTGCAGACAGGATCTCTGAGCAAATCAGCGGTAAACACACCCCAAAGAAGGAATCTCACAGTGGAGGAATCACCTCTTCCTTAGGAAGTGAGAGAACCACTAAGACTCAGTATTTTTATACAGCATCACTCCTGGAAGCTCAAGCACTGACTCCACACCACACATCCACCTCCACACATCCATCCCACACATCCACCTCCACACACCACCTCCACATCCACATCCAACTCCACGCCCACCTCACGCATCACCACGACACCTCCAACTCCACACATCACCACCCACACATCCAACACCCACACACCCACCTCCACACATCCACCTCCACACAACCACCACCCACACCTCCAACTCCACACTACTCCACCTCCACACACCACCACCCACACATCACCTCCACACACCCACCTCCACGCATACTCCCCACATCCACATCCACCTCCACACATCCACCTCCACATCCACCTCCACGCATCCACACCCACCTCCACGCATCCACCTCCACGCATCCACCTCCACACATCCTCCACGCATCCACCTCCACAGATCACCTCCGCATCCACCCAGACACCTCCAACTCCACACACCCACCACCCCCCTCCACCCACCCCACCTCCACACTCCACCACCCACCACCCTCATACCCTCCCTCCACTCCTCCACCTCACCTCCCACCATCCACTCCCACCTCCCACACCATCCGACCACCACACCCTCCCCCCTCCACACCATCACATCCCCACCCCCCCCACTCCATCCACACATCCACCTCCACACCCCC